>JAYMTH010002677.1:0-12142 GCA_036897465.1 Pelargonium australe
GGGTTGCTCAAGAAGGCCTATGAATTGTCTGTCCTCTGTGATGCTGAAGTAGCCCTCATCGTCTTCTCTACCCGCGGCCGCCTCTACGAGTATGCCAACAACAGGTACTATACATGCTTCTTCTTCTTCTTCTTCTTCCTCATTTTTGATCATTTTTGTTGTTCATGTCTTGAGTTCTTGAATCACCCTCCAATTCTTGCTCTTTCTTGAAATTACCTCTTTTCTTGAATCACTCAAGGTGTGAAAGATTTCAGTTTCTGCTGCAATAGATCTTGTGTAGATTTGAGCACAATAATAATGGGTTTCTTGTTAGTTTGTTTTGAATGAATATATGTTGTGTTTTGATTTTTTTTTCCCCAAGTAGATTTAAGCACATGAAAAAACAATTCATGGGTTTTCATATTACTTTGTTTCGGATTGAATATCAGTGAGATTATTATTATTATTTTTGTTTTTTGTGAAGAACCCTTTATTTTTAGTTTTAATTTGTGGTCGATATCAGCATAGATCTGGTGCAATATATGGAAAAAGAAGCAGTTGTGGGTTGTGGGGTTTTTATTTTCTTCTTGTTTTAGGTGATTTTGGAATGTACATGCATATATATAAAGGATTGTGAGATTGATCAGTCCCCAAATTTCCTCCATTGTTGTTCCCAATCTATCTTCTCTTTCACTTTCTCTTTCTCTTGTGTACAAAATAATGCTATGTTTTTATGTCATCTTTGAGTCTTTTTCTGAGTAAGAAAAGCAAACATATATGTCAAGTTCTCATTTCCTCAATATTTCTTAATAGCTAGTCACTCACTCATCACTCAACTCAACTCACATGAAACAAGTTACTAGCTAAACCACACCCAAAAAGTACACTCACTCACTTATGTCATGGAAATTATTATTTTAGGGTTTCATATTAAAAACCCAGATTTTATTTTTAATATATATTGTACAGCTAAAAATGTGTTAAACATCCCTTTTTAAGTCAATCAAACCCAAATCAGGTTGCAACTAGTGTTTACCCTAATTAGGGTTTTTTATTTTATTCTTCTTCAAACTCTCAAGATAATTTCCCAAATCTCATTTTCTGCACATGCTTGCCTTTACCCCTTAGTCAAACTTAACTAAATTGGGATTTTATGTTGGGAAGAGCTTCAAATGAGCAATCAATCCTTAAATGAAACCAAAAATTAAAAATAAAATAAGTATCTTGAGTAACTCAGTAAAACATCAGTTTTTTTTTTTCTTTTTGATCAGCAAAAGTAAAACATCAGTTATTAAATCAAAATTAACCCTTCCAAATTAAACCTCTTATTAACTTTTTACAAATTAGTTTGGGTCAATCCATTAGGGTAGTGTTTGAAAAGGTATATAAAACATGAAAAATTCCTTCATAGGCTTCAATAACCTAATCTAAGTTGTACTAATCAACTGTTAAACATGATTATAGGTAAATTCTTTAGGGTTTTTGGTTTGGTTGGAGACAGAATCTTTGGTCACATCACACCCAATGGTTTCTTCATTTCCTTTTTCTCTGCACTCCATTTTTCTTCTTCTTCTTCTTCTCAGAGATCCGTTTAGGGTGTGTAAAGACTAGAGTGAGAGTGAAAAACAAGAAAAGTTGCACAAGACAGTACAGTTTGGACCAATCAAAATTAGGTTTAGCAGAAACAACAACTGGGTCACCATTGTGTCATCTTCTTGGCCTCTTTCTTGTAACCTAGCACTTCTTGCAAGATCTTTGCTTAGATATTTTTGTGCAACTCATCAAAAGAGAGAGAGAGAGAGAGAGAGAGAGAGAGAGAGAGAGAGAGAGAGATGGCCAATGGGAGAGTTCTGAGCATTATGGCATGTCCGTACAACTGCTTCTCTGATGCTGAAACGGACGGCTCTGATCTGACGCACCGCTCTTAATTCACTCTCAGACACAGACAGCGACTGGTTTTTTATTATTATTATTATTACATATTTCAATTCGTATAATAATGGGGATTAATGTTGTTACCGAGGTGGGTAAGAGGATTGGCCGATGTGTAAATGGGTTAGTGACACCTGGCACGGTAGAGCCAATCATGTTATGACAATTAAGCTGGCTTTAACAGCCAATCAGTGGCTCGAGGAAATTAAGGTATCAGCAAGTAAGTCTAGGAATATGGGTTTTTTGTCTTCAAAATCACATCACAGTCCCATAATCAACAGTGACTGATTCGAAAAGAGGACTCAGATTTTTTTTTCTTATTTTCATGGGTTTTGGTTTGGGAGGGTTTCGTGTTAGGTTGTGTGTTAGCTCAGAAAATGGGTTGATTTGACCGTTGGAGAAGATGTCATGTTCGTTGTGGTAAGTAAAGTAGGTCTTAAATAGCTACTACAGTTTGGAAATGCAATTAATTCATTGTTATGAGCTTCTGGTTTTCTTGATTCTATGGTTTGCTTTGAGAAATCAATTTATAAATATTACTTATTTGCCATTACAGAAGATAATTTTGCAAACTAAGTACCATTATAGTGTAAGAAACTAAAATAAATTAATGTTAAAATAGTTCTTAATATGTTCATTTCAAAATGAGAATTTTGTTTTGTATTTTGAAAAAAGTTTTAGCCGAAATTAGTTAATGTTATGCGTTTATTTTGTATTCTTGTGAACATGTATAATAACAGACTTAACCTTGTATACTAACTAACTAATTTCATCGTATCTAGTATTTGCAAAATTACATCAACCCGACACAAAAGTGTTTTCTTAATCTCAAATCGAGTTTTCACTTTATTATTGTCGTAAAAGAAGAATAAAGTAGTTATGACTCCCTCATGTGATTTTCTTATAACAAAGTATAGAGAGTTTTTTTTTCTTATCAGCAAGCAATACTTTGTTTTATTAACCCAAATGATAGCAAAGTACAAAACGTTCCAACCGGAACTAACGGGGACTAAGATTTGTTACAAGTAATTCAGGAACTAATGGGGAATGATAACTACCCTTCCAACCAGCAATGGTGGCTAGCCCAGGCATCCAAAGAGGAATGACAAACTAAGAAGAGGTAGCATTGGATTGGTCGGACCGTTAAGAGTGGATCATAGAGGGTTATAATCAAATAGTTTTATAATATCGTTGATAATTTATATATAACTAACTACTTGACAAGAAAAAATATACACTTACATTGTCACCTAGTTATCAGGATCCGACTATTAATTTACATGTTTGGAAATTAATAATGACTCAATCATCAATCCAACTGTTTGAGATTATGTTATTTAAACAAAATAGTGTATATTTTTCCCTTTTGGTTGATGCTAGATATGCTTATTGATGAAATGTTTGAATGTATATAGTGTGAAAGGAACAATTGAGAGGTACAAGAAGGCATGTTCAGATTCAACTAATACTGACTCTATTGCTGAAGTCAATGCACAGGTATACATATCTATCTATAAGACAATTTTTTATTTTCACTCATCTTGCAATAAGCTTGAGCACATGGCTTTATAAAAGACACCTAGTGAAAATATCAAGTGAATAACCAACAAAGAGACCAACTAAAAAAATGGACTACCACAGAACGTGTGGATCAACTCGATGTGGTTGTTCTAACTTAACTTGTTGTCTCTAGTTTGAAGAAATATTGCAGTTGTATTAAAACTCGGTAGGAATTTTTTTGTTATACCCTTGTTATATCGATCCATTGATGTTTTACTATGACAAATTGACATTGAAAACAGAACATATTACATCTAGGTTTAAGGCACAAATATCAATTCCTATCTTTAAGGCACATCCATTTAGTTTAAGGACATCAAACAAAACTTGTTTTATGTACTCTTATCATGTTTATCATTGCGATTACCTTACGAAATGGTCTGTAAAACATTGTTTCAGTACTACCAGCAAGAAGCAGCTAAATTGCGGTCACACATAGGGAATTTGCAGAATTCAAATAGGTATTACATATCTTGGTATTTGTATTTGTCAAATGTTATAGTACATAAGCTTGCTGTTTTAATGTTAATTATATATTTACAGGCATATGATGGGTGAGTGTTTAGGCAATTTAAGTGCCAGGGATCTCAAGAAACTCGAGGATCGTCTAGAGAGAGGCATCAGCAGAATCCGGTCCAAAAAGGTATATTTATATACAATCATTACTAATACAATCTATCCGTGAACATTAACAGCGATCGCGGAGCTAACATCTTTTTTGATAATCTTGACCAGAATGAGCTATTATTTGCAGATATCGAGTATATGCAGAAAAGGGTACTTATCTCCAACTCTTTAATTTATGTCCATCTTTCACGAAATACGTGCATTTGTTGTAACATAGTACATTCATGTTACAATTTTGCTACTTTTGCATCTTCTTTGCTGGTTGGACTTGTTGTTTTAATTTGCTGACATTCTCAGCTTACAAAAACCTTTGAACTTTGTTGCCATGATTTTCGGTTATTTCATAACTGAGAATCTAAGTTTGGTAAATTATAAAGAATATGCATAGGCCCTATATATGTTTGAGAATTATATATTTGAAAAGACTACAAAAGATTTATCTTGGTAGATTGCTGCTTGGGCTGCTGTGCATTTGATCTTGCTGCGAATATATTACTAATCTTGATTTTACGGACACACTCAACTCTAGAAGTTTAATTAACATGAAGTGAATGTCCAAACATTTAGTTAGCTTAACAAACATATTTGCAGAGTTGTTATATGGTGCCAACTTTGTGATGCAGTTAATTCATGAAACTTGTGAATATTTTAATGAAACGCTCGAGTGCACAAACTAAATGCAGAAACAAGTGATGCTCGTTTTCTTCATGATATCCCATGTTTTAGTACTTGATTTTCATGACATTTACTATTTCTTTGCAGGAACTCGATTTGCATAACAATAACCAATTTCTACGAGCTAGGGTATCTTTTTCACACTCTTCCCTTGTGTGCGCGTGTGTGTATATATCTATGGAAACAGTTGAAGTAGTAGGGTAGTGACCCATAATTTGTTGATTTTTGAAAAATGGTGCAGATAGCTGAAAATGAGAGAAATCAGCAGAGCGTGAATTTGATGCCACCAGGAAGTAACTTTGAGGTGATGCAACCCAATCAGCAATTCGACTCTAGGAACTACTTCCAAGTGAGCGCATTGCAACCCAATCATCAGTACTCGCGCCAAGACCCGATGCCACCTCTCCAGCTAGTGTAAGAATCACTCTCGCTAACCGACCAACGCTTACGAATTTTAATTCCCTTGATTCCAAACTAATTAAGTCATCAAAAAAAATATATTTAGTTCAGATTATTTAGTTCTTACAAGATGAGAATGATCTGTTAAATGGTGAATTAGTTGTTGATTCTCTGCAGTTAACGAGTTCATGATGTGATCGGCTAGCTAGATATGCAGTATCAGCCTTTTTAATGTCTCTAGAGGGTATGTACTATCTCACTCTAGCTAGCTTGATGAAAGCTGTAGGTCATGTTTTCGGATAAATGGTAATCAGCAGCAGATTGTGCTTAAGTGGATGGCGTCAATGCTGTTGGATAAATAGTTGCTGCGTACGTAGTCAGACTACTATTCGATGTCAGTTGCGTTCGGGTTTTGTCAATCTATGTTCAATGCAAGCTATCTATATATTGTGACAGAAGACCAACTATAATTTTCATATATATTGTCCTTGTAGTTTCTATTTAAGCTCTTTGCATATGTTGGAATTTCTTTGTATATTTAGTTGTGCATCTTTTGAGGGTAAAACTTGTTTTCTTGATAAACGACACGTCGAAAGACTGAAAACCACAGTATAATATGATGAATCAAAAAAATTGATTTCTGAAAAAGTGAGTGTTTTTACATACTTGGATACAAGAAAAATCCAAATTTGAAAAACAATGAGAAGATGCTTAATTATAGTAGTAGCTTCATGTAATTCACGTATCCGCTACGCCTTCAAATGATTTATCTGAGTCGAATAAGGGTACTAATGTCCCAAGGATGGGCATCAGCTGCGCCGGAAGCTTTGTACAATCTTGGGGCCGTGAGTTTGTTGACAGCCTCGGTAGGATGGAATGCGTCCCAAAACACGTACTCGGCCCTATTTGGGCATACCGGACCTCCATCTGGAACACAAGTACCCGACGGTCCTGATTGGCAGCAAGGCTCGTTCAAAACCTTGAAACCTGAAAACAAACATACACAACACGGGAACAATTCAGTAACATCTATTTAATGAACAAAATGGCAGTTCAGTGCACGAGATTCTGATATATAAAATGAAGGTAGCGCACCATTAAGTGGTATTGCGGACATAGCGTTGAGATAGGTGAATTTAGAATCAGGCATCTTGGCATTGAGTTGGTCTACAAGCGCTACGAGCTGAGTATTAAAGAGTGTAACAGCAGCATTGATTGTTTCAACACACGGGGCGCCGCCGGTTCCATGAGTTTTGATTGCATATGGAGTGCAGCCTATATATCCCAGACCAGCTATGGCAATCTTCTTTGCTCCGAGAGTGTGCAGTTTCTACACAAACAAACATATACAAAACAAGGCAATGAGTACAAGCGTAGCAACCGAGTCTCAAACCTGAGACCTCCTGTGTAGCAAGCGCTTTAAGCCACTTGCCCTGATGATAGTTGGTAAGACAACGAGTACTAATTACTTGTAGTTGCTCGGAAAATTGATTAGCGAGCAGAGAAGCGTATTGCTGAGGGGTGTTTTCCTTGCTAGTGGGAAAAACCTCAGGCATGCAATAGTTATTGATGTAGTCATTGCTTCCCACAGAAATGGTATATAAGCACTTATTCAAATGCTGGTCTGCGGCTTCCTTGTTTCCCAAAAGCTCCACAAGGCGTCCAATAGTGGTTTCGTGGTTAGCTAGTTGTTGGTTCATGCTGATATGAGCCCCCTACAACAATACAGATAAAATGTATATCATATTGTAATTAATAGTTAGGGGACCGACTCAACTAGAAACTGAAACAGATGGATCGATATATTTCAACACGACTGCTCACGTGTAAGTCCAATATGAGATAGCTAGAGAGTACATCGATCCTATTCTTGTTTTAACTTTGCAGGTGGATCGATACGAAAAGATAGATAATCCATTCCTGTTTTAAATTTGCAGGTGGGCCGAAATGATAAAATAGAGAGTCCGTCTCATTCTCGTTTTAACTTTGCGGGTTGATGAATACGAGAAAATAAAGAGCCCTAATGAATTTTGGAAAGAAGATAATAGACATGTAGAAATGCCACATAAATGAGAGAATTTAGAACTACATACATGGGTGTTAGGATTCATACTCGACCTTTAGGTCACACATACTTTGATATCATATTAGATGAACGACTCAAATAAAAAATCAATCTGACAAATGATCATTCATACAATATTATATTACAACACAAATAGATGATAATTGCACGACGTGCATGAAATATGTGAAAGTACCAGGTTTTTGCCAGACTCGTCGCGAATACCAGATGAACCGGACGCATAATTTACACCTTGGAGTATGTCCTTGCCTGCTGCTGATGCAAAGGCCGGAACGGGAGTAGGGAAACCCAACAGCTCACCTGCAAGCAATGTCGTCATAATGGATCAATTGCATTCTATAACGTTACAAATTTGCAAAAAACTAGAATGTTGTTTTCAAATTTGTAGTGATTAAGGATGGAGGAGACCAATAATGTCAAACTCTGTTTTGCCATTGGTGAACCGTCCGGTCGGACCGCCAGGATAGTCGATGCCATATGGGGGAAAGTTGACTTTGGCCTGTGTGTCAAGTGCATTATTATTGCCACTATCGGCTAAGGAGTCTCCGAATATGAAGTAGCAAGGCACTTGAGGCGCTCCATTCACACAAAATTGCGACCAAATTGAAACCAACGACACAAAAAATAAAATAAAAATTGAATTCATATCATTCGACATATATAAATATAGATATATATATTGAATGATATGATTTGGTGAAGAAACAAAAAATGAACAATAAAAAAAAGGAGCAAAGAGGATTATGGAGATTGTGATTTAGATAGTGAATTTATATGAAATTGCATGTCTAAATTAAGAGGAGAGAGAGAGAGAGAAATCAATATGAAATTGACAACACAACACTTATTCAACGATCCAGCACAAATCTCTCCATCCTTTTATAAATTTAGGATTTGAAATGGAATGTTTATTTTATAGCCACGAAAAAGTGAATTAAATTACTCACACAAAAAATCACGTAATTAATTTAATTAGTTGAATAGACAACATAAGTAAGTATAGTGTGTGGAGAAATTAACGTTGTTATTTATTCCAAGAGCTCAAATGTGTGAGTATAAATTATCAGAAAAACATGCTAAAATATAGTGTGATGCATCTCTCTAATCTTCCCATGAATTGGACCATTGGGAAAACAAAAATCATCAAATTCTAACATAATTTCGTAATACTTGCTAACAAAGTATTAAGCTATAATTATGAGTTTTGATTGTGCTAAAGATGTTTGGGACTTTCTAAAGTCTCGTTATGCAGTTTCGGATGATGTTAATCAATTTTGGACTCACCGCCGCTTTCTTCGTATGCATCACCAACCTGGTTAGACTATTCATAATTATGTTTTAGAGTTGCTGGTTTTATGAGATCACTTGGTTGTTTCACTACAAGAAAAATGTTTAACAACGACTGATTCAGATACGGTCGTCAAACCGTCGCTAATAAGCTTGTGATCCTACTTGGCTCGATATTGTTTATGCCAAACTTTATATTGATCTTAGAGATCGTCATCGTGTTTGGCACTTTCTTATGATTTTCGTGAAGTGTTTGAACTTGTTTGTGGTACTTTATTTTATAGAGTTGCACTGCCAAATTTTAACATAGTCATTCGAGAGGTTATTCTGTTGGAGAATGATTCAAATTTGACCTTTGTCAGATGTGGTCTTTGGTAGCTGGTTGTTAGTTAGTTCATTAGCAGATTTTTAGCGTATTTGGTTCATATCTTTCTGTTTTGATGTATTAGCAGTAGTGTCAGATATTTCTGCTAGCAATAAGGTAGTTTGTTAACTCTTAGAGCCTATTTAAAAGGCATGTTTTGTATCTCTTTAGTAGTGCACTGCAATAATCAACCAGCAAAGTTCAAATAGCTCAAGTTTATTTCTGCTACTTTATCTTTCTGTTCTTGATTCTATTCTTTATCATATCTAACATATTCCAGAAAAAATTCGTCCGAATACTCTTCGAGCTGAATGATCTCCACCATCTACAAATGTGGTTCTTGTTGCTTCCTCCAAAAACTTTTATAGATATTGCAAAAAAACATGAGCTTTTAATTAACAATTGTCAAAAGTATGAAGGTAGACGCAAAAATTTGGGTTCTTCTTCTACAACTGACGTTGCTAATGAGGTACACGAGACCACCTCTCATCAATTTTCATTACAGGATATTCAAGCCCTATTTCAACAACTACAACCAAATTATGGTATTTTTAACTCCTCTGTCTTGTCAGTCATCCCAAGTACATCCACAATCCACATAATGTTATTTTTTATTCAAGTTGGTGTAATCATACCTATGATTCTACATTATTTAAATCTATCTATGTTCCCACGCAAATATTTATTTTTCATAGTGTTGATAATTCTAGTTGAACATTAAACATCAATACATTTGATGCATCTGTTTGATTCGGGTTAAAGCGGGTACACTAGAATGTGTTTTTCGTATGTCCACATATCAAGGTAAATGTTTTCCTAAGAGTTCATGTCTAATTCCAAGTGTCCAAATTTCAATGCCAAGGTATTCCAGACATCTTGCTCCAAACCCGTGATCTGCGCAAGTCAACACACCATTGAATGGGGGTAACCCAAGGTGTTTATGGGACGCCGCCTCAGGCATGAGAATGAGTTCTATTTCGGAATGCACGAAGGCTGTAGAGAGCGTTTTTAGAGAGAGAAAGTAGAGAGAGTAATAAATGCTTAATTAATGACCCCCTCTCTTACCAAGAGTAAAGTATATATAACTCCACCAATTGTCGCCACGTGTCAGCGCGTTATTGGTCGTTGAGGGCATGGGGTCCACCTTGGGCCCCACTCGCGGCTTGAGCTCCTTTTCCAGGGGCGAGTTTCCTTAACCATCTTGCACGCTTCACAAGTGTCGGGGCGTTCATTAAAGCCCTTAGAAGCCTCTACCTCATGGGATAACGTTCTAAGTTTCCAAGTATATTGCTCAGAGTGTCGAGACGCTACGAGGGTGACTCATCAAGAATCAAGATTTTGAAATGACCTTGGTGAAGTGTTTATGATCATTCCGATAGGACTGAATGCAAGAGCTAGGTATTAGACGATTGGGGTCATAGGAGCCCCTCGTTGCATTTTGATGGTTGAGTTGGCCCAGGGCCGCGCCATTGGGTGCTAAGGAGGAACCGCATGAAGGACCAATGTTATTGTGACATCGCTTCAAGGGATGCAGCATGGGAGCTCTGCGCAAGTTCTTCCTATCCTTTGAGCTTTTGTGCATAGCCCGGAGAAGCCTTTTGCTGTGGGCTTCAACAAGTCTTCCAATTTTGGTTGTGTAGCTTCCATGTCCTTGAGAACCTTTACTTAGGTGGAGAATCTCTTGGAAAACTTTTAGAACATACGGGGGTGCACAGAGGGAGAATAAAACTTCGTTACGCTAGAAGGAATCTGCATTGTGGACCAATCTCGCCATATCCTTTCAAGGGCTGCAACATGGGCGCTTTTTGCGGATTCCGCATGGAGGACCGATTTTGCGACATCATTTAAAGGTTTGTGGCATGGGCACTCCACACAAACTTCTCATGGTAGTCTCCTAATTGGTCATGTGCAAAAAAGGTAGGAGATGGGAGGCTCACCCTTGATGTAGTCAGGTTCACCAAAGGCGTGACATTCTCCCTTACAAGGCTTAGGCATGTGCAAGGAGGAGAGGCATCGCACCTAGTGTTGGATCTCTTGCGATGGAAATGAGCCACTTGATTGTCTCATTTGTCATACGACATTAGGGAAACACTGGCTTTTAAAACATTCTTGGCAATCGAACCAAATAATGCGTCTGTTTTGACTAAGTCAACGCAAACGCACTAGGAGATGTATGTCATCTTGTCCATGTAAGAAAATGTATCTAGCCTAAGTGTTCAAGTCACAGTCCAATTGTCTTATGTCCAAGTTTTCTCCCTCCACAAAAAGGTAACTAGTCTCTGCGACCCTATGATCTGCGAGAAGATAACATACTAAAGAACGATGTACCCAGGGTGGTGTTTTCGGAACAATGCCTCAGCGTGAGAGTAAGTCCTTGTAGGAAACAGGGAGAGTCTAGAGAGCTTTTACAGAGAGAGAAAGCTAAAGAGATAAGTGGATTTGAGAGAATGAAGATGAATCCCTCTTTCTTACCAAGAGGGGGTATTATATGCTCTTATCAAATAGTGCCGCATGCCAGCATATGATTGATTATCGCAAAGTGTGAGGTCTATCTAGGCTCATTTGACTCTATTTGGCCTATCAAGCCCATTTGTGATATTGGCCTTCCTTCTCTCCGGATGCGCTGCTCATGCATGTCGGTAAGGTTCCAAGTTCTCCATACACCATTCGCGTGATGGGATAACTTGCTGAATCCCTTGTGAGACTCTACCTCGCAGGATAACTTCATGGGATTTTAGGAGTGTTGATGTAATTGTGACTTATTAGAGAATCTTGAAAGTGCCTTGGGAGATATTTGGCCTTGTGAGAACCTTGTTGAAGGGTGTTGGTTCGTCATGGGTCGTTCGAAATTGAGAAGGATCAACTGGCAGACTCTTGAAGGTATGGACCATGCCTATTAATGTTGGAACATATCGGTGCCGTGACGTGTGTCTCGTGCTGCGGCATGGGCGTGTCTCCTACGGGAGAGCACGCATCTCGCAGAGAGTTGGCGTCACAGGAGGAGTTTGTCTCCCATCTTGGGATCAAAATGGGTGGCCTTGTGATACTTGGAGTAATTATCATAGTTTGGGAGGCAAATAGTGATACATTTAGGGGTTGTCGAACCACAGGGAAGGAAAAGCCAATTAACCAAAAATAGCAACTCAAAAGTAAAGTTCAAAGTTTTCAGTGAGGAAATTGTTTGCAGAAAGTAAACTTGGAAAATAGTTGAGAATGTATCAATGAGAAAGTAA
>JAYMTH010002678.1:0-12140 GCA_036897465.1 Pelargonium australe
CACCACCACCACCAAGAATGTGTTGAGTGGGGATCGATCCTGAGACCTCTTCCCACTCACACAGTTGGATTAACCAACTGCGCCACCCTTAGTGGTTAGGAAATGTTGTTTTGAAGTAATCTTTTATGCACTGGTGTGTTTCCTGATGCTCAATGTCTTATCATTTAACAGACTTTTATGTCATAAGATAAATTATTAGATGGAAAGAGTTAATTTTTAACGAGTATCTTAATTCTTGATTTAAACGACCATGCATCTGGATGCAGGGGTTGCTTTGATGTTTGTGAAGATGATGTAGATGCAACTAGTCCAAGTCCAAAAGGCTGTGCCCGATCAGATACCGAACAGTTTCTTACACAGTCCTCACCAAGAGCTGCAGATGAAGAAACTGTAAAAAGCCAGGGCGAAAAATCAGGGATAAATAGTTCTTTTCCGCGACATATCATTCCTGAGCATAGAAAGTTCTTGAGTGGTTCACTAATACCGGATAATACCTTTTCTCCTAAAAGGGGTGTTGGTGAGGGGGATAGGTAAGCTCTATTTCGATTTTATAATTTTATGTTAAAAGAAGCTGTGAAGCAGCTGTCAGTTGATTCAAATTTCTATACTCAAACCAGATATTATTTCAATTAACTTGTGAACTCTCTTTTTTCTTTCTTGCTATTTAAACCTGTTGAAATGGAGTCCCACATTGAGTAGATTTGAAGCTCCTTGCTACTAATAAGCTATTTGAGCTCCTCTACTTGTTGCCAATTGGTTTAACATGATATCAAAGCAAGTTTAGTTATGTGTTTGGCTCACTTTTGATTGCAGCCCCACATGCTGTTCGAATGATAACAATTTAGTACATATATTTTCCTGATTCAGTCTAGTAAAATGGGAATAATGCCTTAATACCTTTGAGTTGTGCAATCTTCTAAGAGAAGGGGTTCTCTCAAAAGTATCCTCAATATTATCACATATTTTTCTTGGTTTTGTGGTTGTTGAGACTGAACTCAGTGCACTCTTCTTGCTTATTCTATATTCATTCCAAAAGACATATATGATCATGTTTTGTGAAGCTGAGTCTTTGACTGTGTTTTCTAAGGTCTTCCTTAGGATTAGCTACTAGCTAGGTCTAAGGCTGCTTGCCCGTAGCTACAATGTCTTAATTTTTCTTTGTTAGGGTGCTCTGTGATTTTTATCACTTGGAGCCTTGTACTATCACATCTAGTGGACATTTGATTGATGTTTGTTTGGTAGTAATAGATACATTTTTGTTAGGCTATGAGAACTATTTTCAAGCATCTTTTTGAAAATCTGATCTGTTAAGGCAAACTAGTGTTGTTTGGACATGTGATACCTGACTTCAGGGGTCATAAAATTTGAGAGATTCGCAGAACAGACTCCTGCATGCAATCCCAGTGTTGTGGATATTTGTGCATAACTGTTGGAGGTTAAGCTAGGTGCGTTGTGGGTATGGAAAGGAAACAGATAGCATATGTAATGTAGAGGTCCTTGGAGCTTCTATTCTTTGTGATTTGTAGAATCATGATATCTTAATACAGTAAAGATGGTTCCTTGCCTAATTTGCAGTCAATATAGGGTCAGACTTCAATTTAGTTGATGGGATATGTTGGGACAGTTTTGTAGGCTAGACTCATTTGTGCCAAGAGGGAGATCAACTTCCAAGTGTGTGGGTTTTAAAAAGTTCACATCGGTCAATATGACAAGCCCTATTTCACATGATAGGGACAGGCCCTTTTGAAGCCGGACACTTTTGGAAGACAATTTGTTTCTTCTTGGAGAGGGTAAGCTGTGGATTTCTTTGAATATTGGTAGGCCTATCAGAGTCTGTGAAAGATCTTAACTGAATGGGTTTCTATCAACAAAAATACTGGTATTAAATACTGATTTGAAATGTGATGAAAGGACACCTTAGTGCAACATATTCTGTAGCTGACCCTGGAATTGTTTTGCCATTACCTAGTGTGTAAGTGAAAAATTAAAATTTTGGGATGTAGTAAGCTATAGTGACTGAAACATTTTGATTTTTTTTTTTTTTCAAGGGAATATCTGCAACCAAAATATCAATCAGAGCGGAATTATAGTGGTTCTTTGTTGTATCGACATAAGAGAGATACCAATAATGTTTCAGCTGGTATGTTGGTTTTCATTTTGGCCTTATTGATACATTTGTTAAATTCAGCATTAGTATTTAATCTCTTCCGGTGTTGGCTCATCTCTTTGTGCAGTGGAGGATACGTCAGAAGGCGCAGTTGTTCAGTGTAAGGGACGCTTTAAGGTGACTTCATCAGATCAAAGTCCCAAGGTATTATACTGACATTAGTTACCTTCATCCTACCTTAAGAAAACATTTTTTTTCAGTTTCAATGATTCCCAATCGTGGGATGTTCGTGAGGGGTATTTTGGCGGGTTTATTTATACCCGTTGCGGGATGTGTTGCGGGTCACCCGCAACCCGCTCGTAATTGTTTCCAATCCATTACTGAAATAAATTTGCATTTTCTCATTAATGGAAACTTAGGAAAATAAAAATAATTAGAGTCGAGAGACCTCCAAAACTTAGGGCAAAAAAAACCCATTAAAAATGAACGACCTAACACGTCAAAATAGCCTACTAAGATGATCCAAACTTAATGACGGAAAAAACACAACTAACCTAATTGGATGGACTCTTGCTCTGCGATTGAATTAACTATACAATATTACAAACTTTACAATTTTCTATAACAACTTTATTCAAAAAAGACTAAACATAAGTTAACAATTTCATTTTCTAGCAAGAACTAAATCCAGTCCACTAATTACTATTTAGTCAACGTTTGCAAATCTGCATGCATTGAATTAAAACAATTTTAGTATCAAATACTCAACAAACTATAGATTAAAAGTAAAATTACAAATGAAATAAATAAAAACAAACAAATAAATGAATTACCTTCATACCAAGACATGTTGGGCCAAGTGATTAAAACACTTTGGATTTCCTCTGAGGTCTCAAGCTCGAGCCTCCTTGTCGGATGGTATGGGGTTGGATTTGTGGGGTGGGGTTTAGCTCCCTTTGGGGAGTGAGAAACATTGTTACTTCGAGTATGATGTCCCGTTGCTGATAAAAAAATAAAATGAATTACCTTCATCAATTGCTTCAATATTCTTCAAGTAGTCATCCAATCTTATAGGATTAGATGAACTTCTTATCCAATCTTGCGTACAAATCATAGATTCAACTATTCAAGGAGTTGAGAAACTTTTAAATCATTAAGAAGATGACCACCAATGCCAAAATATCTCGATTCTGGAATTGATTAGAAATCTTAGACTATTATTTTTCCACCAACCTAAAATATTGAAACCAATTTCACAATCCAACAAGTCCTCTCTTAAAAAACTATCTAATTGAGATTTAGCATTTCCTTGAATACTGGTTATAATTTGCTTAAAAGCAACAACCATTACTCCCCTTTGTGGTTTATATTCACAATTCTTTATGTTATCTACAAAGGAGGAATAGCTATCTACTTAAATTGGTTAGAACAGACATCCAGAGCTGTTCAAATTTGACTACACCATAATAAAGATATAAAAATGTGGCAATAGTGCCAAAATAGTGGAGTCCTAGAGCATACAGGAATAGGGATGTTAAAAAAGATCCACCTAACCGCGAACCCACAAATGACCTGCAATGGAAGATCCGCAAATATAGGTGGCCCAAGACAAATGGTAACCTGATAGGCCACGGCTGGTCCACAGTCTGCGAAGCCCACCCATTCCCAACGCTCCCACCTGCACATAAACCCTTTGGTGCAGTGGTCCTATTCTTCCCCAGAAGATGCAACTTGGGAGGACTGGTCCTTCATCCACAGTTACTTTCCCAACTTCGATCCTTGAGGACAAGGATGTGGATAAGGAGGGGGTATTGCTGTGCATCCAATGGTAACTAGGAAGAATAAGAAAGATACGGTGCTGTTTTACTTTAAGTTGTTTCGTTTATAAGTAGTTGAAACGATGTCGCTTGGTTTAGTGATAAGCTTATCGATGCGCTGCCATTTTGGTTAGCTTATGTTGCTGTTCGTTTTACAATTTGGGTTGTCATTTTATCCTTTTAGCTTTCTTGCATTTCAAGCTGTCTGAGCTGGAGCTTGTTAGAGATGCTGAGTCAGCTCTCGTGTAGGTCGAGCATATAGGATTCATTTCTGCTGTTTTGATGTTTTATCCTGATTAATGAGAAATTTGGCTTCTGGCTTTGGCACAGTTGTTCTTCTCTGAGTGGGTGCGTGAGTGTGTATTTTGTTATCTGTGGATTTCTGTGTTTATAGAAGAAGAATCCACAGCACAGAAGAGATTTGGAGGTGATATTACCTACGTTAATATGTTAATTTTTATTGCACGTGGGTTGGATTTTGCACATGAATTGGATTTTGTGCAATATGTTACTTCCTCCGTCCCAAAATAAGTGTCATGCTTTATATTTTGAGTAATTTTTTTTAAAAAGTTAGTTATTGTTCAATATTTTTCCTTCTATCTCCATGCATGTGTTATAAAAAAGTTTTGGGTATACTAACTAACTTATTATAGGGATACTACTAGTACTACATGTCTACATCCATAACTACCTAAAAAGGAAACAAGACACTTATTTTCAACGAGTATAGTAGTTTGTATTTAGTTTTTAGTGGATCTGGTGGTGAATCATTATCTCCACCCAATACTTTGGTTAGGATAATGATATACATGTGTGCTTCATTGCTGGTTCATCTTAATATCTCCGTTGAGGCAACCTGAACAGAAAAACTAGGTTTAATAAGCTAAATGGAGATAGTTGTTATATCATATTTGATAAAGTGTCTCCACGTTGTCATTGAATTTGTTGATGATATTGTCTGCTAACCTGAAGTCTAGCACAAGCATTGTCATATTGGTTGCATCTCTATGTCAATCCAATGAGCACATATATTACTTGATAGACTATACTTTTTACATCAGGCTTCTATTGCTTTTAGTTTAAATTTAGTCACCATCACCATCAGATTCTTACATTGCTCTCTGAAGTCTTAGATATGAAAATCAAGGCTCCCCTCTCCTACTTTGTGCATGGTACATAAATTGACTATCGGGAATTTGTACTTTTGTGATGTATAACAAAACAAATAATTTGAAGGAACTTAATGAATCAATAAAATTGCTGCTAGCCAGGAATTTTGGCTGCATGGGACATAAATCATGCTCCTATAATGGTACACTTTATCATGTTGGATGCATCCCACTCCAATACAGCTTTTCTTATTTGTTAAACAACTTTTCATATGAACATTCCATGTTCAGTTTCAATTTATCCGCTATCAGATCCTTGCTTAATTTTGGAAGCTTTATATTGTGGAACTCCCTCAAGTGTTATGCCCTCCTTGTACTGATGTTATGACGTGAGTTGTGTTTAAATGTATGAATGTTTGAGTATGATGAGGCAAATAATAAGGAACTTAGAATTTTGTTAGACAATGGCTTTGTAACCATTGTCATTCGTTTCCTTGCTTCAGGGTCCTGCAAATTGTTTATTCAGCCCAGTTTCTGGAGTTTCAACTAGTCCAACATCCTCAACCCATCCAGCTGCTTTAGTTCTACCATCGCTGCAATGCATTTTGCAGCAGAACATCACACAAAGGGTATAAACATCTTTTTATCATCTCTTTTATTTTCCTCTTAATATTCCACATGGAAATATCATCTCTCAAAATACTTTTGCCTATCTATAACATTGACAGGAGGAAATTATTAAATTGATGAAGTTTGTGGAGCAAACCTCTGGTAGTGCTCTCATCTTTTTTTCATTCACATTTCTTTATCTGAGTCACTCCACATTATTGTGACATTTTGCCACTTTTGCGCTTGGACAGGCAGGCATACAGAATCAGCCGAAGCAAGCATCAATGATCTTTTACAGGTATAGTCGTATAGAGCATACGTTTTGTTTTAGAACCTTTGCCAGCATTGCTAGATAAATTTGCCTCATTGCTAAATATGTGCCTCGAATTCTACTTTATTAGATTATTGCTCCTGTTCCCAATTTTGATTGTCATACTTTAATACTGTTTTTCACTTTCCATTCCAGTATGGCTAAGAGAAGGTGAGATTATTTTAAATAAAAAAAACATTTCCCAATTGCTATAACTAAGGGAAGCATACTTTCAAGTTCTTTTTTTTTTTTTTTTTAAATGAAGTGAATGGAGTCAATCAGGTGCATTTCTTAATGTGTTTTGTCAAACATGACATCCTATTTGTCAAACTTGTTCCTGAAATGATTTCACCTGAAAATACTGTTTGCTTGAATACAATTATCGCTTTGATCTTAGATTTTACATTTTAAGCTATTAAACTTTGTTTGAAACGTCGGTTGGTAGACAGTTCATGGGTAATTACTATTGACTAATATCATGGTTCTTACTTTCCAGAAGAGTCTTTATAATTGGCCAATGAAGAGTTTGCATCTGATTGGCAATCGTTTAATGGGGCTTATAGAGCATTTATTTTTCATAGCTGGCATGTAATTAAAATTTCAGAAGTTTGTGATATCTTTTTATACATGCATACATAGGCTCTGTTTTTATTCTAAAAATTGTACCTTTAATCCAGAACATGATGATAAATCCAGTTTATCCAGTGTCCACTGATTAGGGTGATGTTCAGGATAATGTGAAAACGTTAGCAAACTCAAGTGTCTCATATAAAAAGGTGTCCTCAAGTCTTGAACAGACTAATACTATGTCTTTTTATTTGCTTGGTATTCAGGCATTCTTCTTGCATATTTGGTTATAGTGCTATTATTGAGGAAGGTGAAACCACCAAAAAGTACATGGCAAATATTCTCTCTCATTTTAAAAGTTATCATTACTTCAAACCATTCAAAAGCAAAATACGTTCAGCTCATATGGAAATAATTTTTTAAATAAAAACACTAGTAACCTTTACCTTGAAGACTGGTTAGAAGTTCTGTATTTTTGGGATATTCAAACGCAACAGATCTATCCATTGCATACTTTAGTTTCACTTGCTTAGTCTATTTGCATGAGATGCAGTTTTCTTGTTTGTCAAACCATTATTTTTGGGTTAATTTTTTTTGTACATACGTTGCTTGGTTCTTGTGTGATAGTGTCATCTGGCACATGCAAATGTAGTCTTAATTGTCAAAAGACAAATTGAGTTCATATTGAAGGAGTGGAGTTGCATGTATAGGTCGGTTGATATGCTAATTTAAATTTATACAACAGGTAGGTAGCTCCTGCTTCTTTCAGGGAATGAGAGCTGCAGTCTCAGTTGATTCATCTGCAACAGAGGTATGAGCTGATACCCGTTATTTCTTCTAGCAGTATTTTTACTTTCTCAATTGCTGTTCAATTGAAACTCATGTCTAATGTCAGTATCGGGAGCCTTGTTGAGGAATTGCAGCGGCAGAAGATGAAAAATGCTCAGGTGTGGTAAAATTTTAATTGGATATGAAACATTGTTGTCACTTTGTCTTGTAATATTGTTGCTTCTCCCTATACCTAACTTTGCATATTGCTTTGGAAGTAACTAAATAGAATATTAGTAACTCTTTTAACCTAGATCACACACGTCCGTGACTCTAGCCAATCTCATCTATTAATTTATAATTTCCCTTGGTTGTCATTGTGGGAAGAGAATGGAATGCACTTGGAGGCTCAGGCCTAAAACTTGTACAATCCCACCCACCTGAGCGTGCATACCTTACAGCTACAAGGTGTCTTAATATCTCTCTGCTTTGCAGTTAGAAAGACGGGTGAATGCTATGGTCAACAAAGAGGAACAGGTGAAAAAAGATAACGGTCCTTGATTGTTGGGAACATTGAAGGTGCGCGAGAGGCGTAGGGGCATTTTTTTATTGCTTGAGCAACATATGTGTGATTTCATGTTGAGGCAGAGACCAAAATTTTGAGATGTTATTGCTTTAGTCTATGCATTATGATGTGTAACATGTAATTTATTTACTTACAGGATATTGTAATTATATCATCCCTTGGTTCTCCATCTGTACAAATTATTTTTATAGAAAATATTCTTGGATATAAAAATTGTTACAACTATAACAGAGCCTGGATATGGCACACCCTGCCTGCGCAGTGTTCGCGCCGTGTTGTGCTGCTTTTTGTTTGCGACCGGTTACTTGTTCACTAGGCTGAGATCAGAGGTTGTTTGAATAAATTGTTCATTATATAAACTGCACTATTTTCCAATCTGTTTTAGCTTCTAATTATTTAATATCTGTGAATCCAACAAGAAAATAAACTGAAGGAGCAAATTCTTTGATAGGATTGATATAATTGATTCATAATAGAATTTGTTAATCTATAATTTTGCTATTCCCAACTGTAAATCAACATCAAAAGAGAACCCATCAAGCATTGGTGGAGTAACTTTCAATTCAAGCAAACACCTTTTCAGGGCCAATTGGATTCATGACTACTAAGCTAGAGACATTCAGTTGACTAAGATTCTCTTCACATAAGAATTGTCCTTCTCTGCACATAAGATTCTCCTGAGAGATACCCAAAAGGTCTTCTCCGTTCGTATAGGATTCTCCTGATAACTGTATTGTAATCAGCTGACCACCCCAAAAAGTTTACCACGGGCGATTCTCGATCACAGCAGAAACAATGCCTTTCAGTGTCTCCTGCATAACACAATTGAATCAGGAATGTGATGCTATGTTTCACGGAAAGAAGGAAAACATGACTACATGACGTGGATAATACCGCAGAGTGGTCTTTTAGACCAAGGGAAAGCACTAACGGCCTGGTGGCACCGGCACCACTGCAAACATAACAGGTGATGTCAAAATATTTGTGATCAGCATATCCCGAGATTTGGACCATAATACATACAAACACTGGTTTTGCTCGTTAAAGAAAAGTTCATCATTTCACGAGAAAGACACTTCCATTTTGGCAGTTGTGTAAATGGAAGTGCCCTTGTTATAGACAATCACTTCTAACAAATTTTCACATAAACTACTGAGCAAATAAAGGTTACAACCTAGATAGGTGAACTCTAAGATGATAACTGTAATTATATGGGAGAATTTCAAGCAGATACAAAAGCATACCTTATGTGTTCAATCAATTGACGAGCACATGCCACTAGCATTGGCTGCAAACATTTAACTATGTCAAATAAGAGTAGATCTCACGTGAAAGAATAAACTTAAAGGCTACAACACAAGTAAGCATACCTCATCTCTTTTACCAAATATCACAGACACATTAAAGGTTGGATTGATTGACACCCCTTCCTCCTTCCTGTAATGATGAAGAAACAATATGTCTAAGTGGATCCTCAGTGGGCTATCATCCAAACTTTAATTATTAAGGATAAAAAATGGAATCGGAATCGTGCAATAGTCTAAAGCTTCATGGATTTGAAATCCAAAATTTCCATGCATCCATGATTCAGTTTTAACTTCTTCAAAGTTAGCAGGCCAGTCACATTGAGATTTTGGTTATTTCTGATTAGTATACAACACAGTTTTTTTTGCTACTCAAATCTCAACTAATGTGTTTCTAGAATTTCTTAATTGTCAAAGGGTTCCCACTTCCAAACCCAGTGGTCCCTCCACATTTAATGAAAGAAGAAACTTAATGCCAAGGGTGGTTAGCAAAATTTAAGTTTGTAAACCATATGACAAGCTAAACAATCAGTATAACACGAATCAACAAATAATAATGCTAAACTTTGTCGACACAAATTTGTGACGTAGAGAATTCAAAATAAGGAATCAACTCAATATAATTATTCAAAACCTGCCAAATGTGTGCATCTGGAAATTGGAAAATACTTTTTCATGTAAAATATTTGAGAAGTAGAAGGTAATGACAGAGACACATACCAAAGATCCAAATACTTGTAAACTTAAGTATTGTATTTGTATTTTATCTAGTTATATGGAAGATCACGTGTTTTAGTCAGTACTATAGATCAATCTTCTACTCCAAGATTGAGAAGCCATGGTTATGAAATTGAAATCCAAGAATTGAAAACCATATAAAAAAACTAGATGCTTTTGATAAAGTCAGAAACCCTTCACAGCCTAAACCTGCCGTGTAACACTGTCCAAAATTGATTGAGATTATGGTAGATAGTATTTTTGTGTCAGGAATTATTATGTTGCTCACTTTGCTGGTTATATATTTGAGCACTGAAACCAATAAATGGTACAGAAGAACTTCAGCACCAAACAAGATTTCTTGGTAAGATCTTGTGAACTTTGGGAACCAAACTACACACCAAAACAAATACATAAAATGACACAGCATTTTCACAGAGAACATTATGCATACCTAGCATGCAGTATTGTTCCCATTGTTCCTATTTGAGTTGCAATAACCTGAATGTGATTCAAATATTAGAAATATACCAACACTACAAAGACATCTAACAAAGACACTCAGAAGTCAGAACAAATGATAGTCTCAAACTCACAAGAAAATGATCATCATACGTAGAAATGACAACATCAGTTTTGTTCCCCTGCAAAAAAGTAAATAAACAACTAATAATTAGAGAAACAACATCAATATATCTACCAGTCCATCAAAACAGTTGCTATTGCAGCACAACAAAAGAGCCTTAGTAAGATTACAAGCTATGTGGCTCACTCTGATAGCCAAACTAGTCTCAAACAGAAGACAGTGGGCCTCGCAAAACATCCTACGCCAGGCCTATTAAGGTTGGTGCATGCATTACCTTTTTCAAATGTACATCCTCAAGTAAAATACAAAACTTAGAAGAATCGTATTTGAGATTGATTTTATACATGGACTATTTATGTGGTCAAGCCACATATATTTGTTTTCAACAGAAACCATGCGTGCTTTGTACAGTCATAAACCAGCGAGGTCAATTTTCAAAATTAGGAAGCATAAGTTAGCTTAGGTACCACAGATGCGGCTGAAACAGAATTCTCATTACAGCTGTGGTTAATACACATTTAAGGTATTGCACATTACACAACGCCAAATTGTGAATAACTTCGAACTTCAAACAATCTTCCTTTCAACTTTTGAAAGTAAATTCAAGTTAAATATAGTAGAGCCATTTGCCATTAATTGCAGCAATGGGAGATCTAACCTAGAGTTTCACAAACTAAAACAGTTTCACCAATTGGGAACTCAGTATCACACCAAGAACTAGAACCACCACAAGCTTATTTTAACTTACATTATTATTTCCCTCAAATTCAATTCTCACAAGCCCAAGACAAGAATTGCAATACAATCCGGAGACCCAGAGGTGATTCAAGCGTCCAATAGCAAAGGACACGTCTCCACACTCATATAGGCATTAAATCAAACAGTAAGTGGGCAAAAATGTACAGAACACACCAACCTCCTGAATCTCCCCCCAAATCCTCCAAATCTCAACCCCATTGACCACAAATCCAACAACCCATCTTCTTTTTGGTGAACAACAACTCCTTGAAAAAAATTAAAAAAAAATAAAAACGACTGAATCGTCGTCTTGTTTTCCCACTAATGTTTTTCCTCGGGTGGTCAGAGAATCAACCAAATTGACATAAAAACAAATAAAGGAGACGAAGAAGAGACTTTTTCACCTTAATGTTCAACGATAGGTTCTTGCAAGGAACAGGAAAGCTGCGCACTGAAGCAGCCATTACCAGGTAGCTTCTTCTAGAGACGAAAGCGAAAGCGAAGAAGAGAGAGAAGCAGAAGCGGAGACGAATTTAGAAATGGTTTGCTGTTGGGTGGGCTGTTTCGGATCTAATGGGCCCATCTAAATATTTAATTTGAAGAGTCAATATTGGGCTGGGCTCGATTTGGTCATTTCTCTTCGGCCATCTTGGACTTTCTTTTTTACTATAAACAATTCATATACTGACCCACTTCTTCCCAAAAATAACTACCACGGCTATTTAATTTTTTTATTTTTTATTATTTGAGATCATCGAGGTTACAAGTTCAGCCGCCGTCGATGGTCAACAAACCCGCACATCTAGGACTGGGTAACGGTTCAGAACCAGGTTTTTCTTACCAGACCAATTAATTTTTTTCAAAATAAGTCGTATTATATTTATTATACATCAAACATTACAAATATAAAATTTCGTGATGG
>JAYMTH010002679.1:0-12140 GCA_036897465.1 Pelargonium australe
ATGGGAGATTATTTGATTACAAAGCAACAAATGGAATATGCTTCTTGCACCAGATTTTGCATAAGCAAATTATTATTATTTTTCTTATAATGGAGTGAAGTTAAGTTCAATAATTTACCAATTTTCACAAAATGACGTGTAGTGTCGTATGTCACAAATCTATACATACTATAAAAGCTGGACAAAAAGTAAGATAAATATATAAAAACATTACAAGTTGTAGGTGTCATATTACTAATCCAAGAGGCAAGAAATATACAGACTCACTTCACTTGTGTGCACTGAAGCATCAAGCATTACAACAAATACCACATTTTGAATGCAACAACTGAACCATATTCCAAGTTTAGCTGACTCTGTCAAGGCCATACAATCGTGGGAGAAACTTATAAAGTACACATTTTTTTTTTTAACTTGCATAGCAACAAAGTCAACAATATACTGTCGAGGTAAAGAGTTGTTATTTTGTATTTTTTTTCTGAAAATATTTTCATGCCACAAAAAATAAGAAAAACATGAGAAACACAATTAATACAAAGAATATCTTGATCATCAGCCAGCGATTGGATGATATGCTGTTAAGGTACCTCACGAGTTGCCCCTGTGCCCCTTCCACATTTGCAAGTGAATCGTCCATGTTTTCATCAATCCTGCCATCAATAACACCGTCCTTCAGTCTAATGAATGATAAAACATGAAATAATAATCTATGTCCTAGATTCAGCCACAGGATCCAATGTGTTGAGTTATTGTCCCATCGTAAGGAGTATTTGGTTCTCGCCCTCTCAAACAAATTTCATGGAACATTAGCCTATCATTACCCACATCCCGCATTGAGAAAAAAGGATCTAACATTAGTGCAAAGCAAAAATACCCATTACCTATCTAAGAATAATGGTGATTACACTAATAGCTACCTAAGGACCCAACTGCTGATTACTACAATGAATGAATGCTTGGCAAGAATTAAAACAATATGAACCAACCTGATCGCAAGCTCTCCTTGTTGTGACACCATGGTTGCAAGTTGTGTAAAGATGTTGCTTAGCTCATGAATTGTTGACTCCACATTATGAAGAGCTTCGGCTCTGCTATTCATGTAGCTGTCTTGTAGCGGAACCATCTGCTGTTGCTGTTGTGATTGTTGCTGTTGCTGCAACAATGGCTGAGATTCCCCATCTGTTTGCTTCCTGAGAAAAGAATTTAAGGCAATCTGATTATAGGGCCTCTAGTATGTACCCAAGTAATGCTACAAATGGAATGGGAGCAACTTAAAAGAGCATACATATGTGAATTTCATATTGATGAGATTCAATAACCATTCAATTTGATTTACAGCTTTTTGCAGAAGAACAAATATGTTTCCAAAATAATTAGGCAACGAGGCTCCAACCAGTTAACCATATGCAGCAATTAAATAATGTTATACAGAATTGTCCAAACTCCAAAGCAATTATATCTATCATGGTCCTTTACCTTGGAAATAACTGGGATGAAGATGTGGAGCCATTGGCCCAAGGTGGAGGAGACGGTTCACTAGCAGCTGCTTTTGCAGCCAGAGGTCGCTGGCGGACAAAGGGATTTGTTGAATCTTTAGAAGCATTTGAAGTAAACAACTGCCTTCTGTTCTCATGAACCTTTAAATTCTGCATATAAAAAAGCAACTCAGAGCACTTTAACATACATGAAAATCAGAACCAAAAGATCTCCAGTAGGTTAATAGCAAGTTATATTTTGTAGCAACATTCAACATACCTCTGTCCTCATAGTCAGAACTTCCTTAAACTCTTTTGTTGCACTCATCAGGCGGTTCTTTAGGTTATCAACAACCGTGGTTGAATGGGTGGTGGTGTCACTCGAAACATTACTGCTTTCATTTTGCGAGTCGCAGACAAATTGCAGATCCACCACAGCTGAATTGAGTGCAGTAATATCTTGCTTTATGACTGAGGTCAGCTCTTGAATCTCTCGAGTTGGATCATCAAACACTGAAGTCCTCTTTGCCACTGACGACAGAGAACAATCAACAGTTCAATACCTTACGGTCCAAATACCTTGGAAGTTCTGAGCTTCAGTGTATCATCACAAGTCAGCTCATATCCCCATTATGATAAATAAATAAATAAATAAAAAATAGTTTCCATAACCAACATTTTAGACAATGAATCCCCCTATCTGGCATTTTAGTATTAAGTTTTACATACTGCCACAATTCCCTGTTATCATTATTCTCAAGCCCGTACATTAATTCAAGAAATCACCAAAAAAGAACACTAGTTGGGATATTGCCAATATATGCAAATACCTGGCATTGCATATGCATAAGCATTGTATTACATGTACATGAGATAATTGCAACAATTAGGCAATTAAGTGTTATAGGTTTATAACTTTTGGATTGGACTTCTTCCCATGGTGTATGATACATTGTAAGAGAATGAAATGAAAAGGTGATCGGGGAAACCACAAACAGAGTTTGATTTCCTGCATTTGCAAGTAATCTGCAAGATATTTTTGCACATCTACAGGAGGCACATTCTGAAACTGAAGTAATGCAGATACTCTAAAATCCCTACTGGACTTCTTACCCTCTGTTTTTTGCACAGAGAGAACTCTCAAATAATCCAAAGTTCAAATCTAAGACACTCAATTCAAGTATCCAACAAAATTAGAAATTAAGCATCTTAACCTGTGACCAGTATAGCATATATGATACACTATTTTAGGCATGTCATAAATTTGACTGGCTATTTTCCACAGCATGCTGGACTTAAATACTTAATATATATAACTTAATTCAAATTTTTATGTAGCTTTGGAAAAAACATAGCTCAATTATCTGCCAATTGATACATGAGCTAAATTGAACAAAACATTAAGCCCGATGCCCGAATCATAAATGATCCGAATGGAATCCTTTTCACCCATTAAGATCTAATACCCAGTAAGTCAATCAACATAGGTATGCGTCTTTGTCCCAATTAATTCATATGCTCTACGGGTACCCCTCATCTAATTTTCACTAAACCTATTGCTACCAGCTGCAATCAATTCCCTAACATGATAGAAGGACAACCACAGCTTTAATCATTAGGCAATGCCACATGAACATTTAATAACATCTCACCCAACCATTTCAACTAAATCTACTCATTTCCCACCCATGCATTGAGAAGCACCTATTTGATAATCTAATGTTGCCATTACTAGGCTTGATCCATTCAACCTACTATAAATCTATAATAGCTCCAACCATAGCGTCTTCATTCACGCTACCTCCTTGTTGGCATCATCTAGATCCCCACCATTTTTTCACTCTCACCACAGAATCACCAATTTCAATAGCAGTAGCAGTTCCCACTGCTGGACCAACTGCAATCAAAGGTTTCATTCAAATGCCCAAACACTGTTTTTGGCAGTTTGAGTAGCAATTGCAGTAAAGACACATTAACCAATTTGAGCACTACATATAAACCCTAAACTGAACACTTTCCTAAAGGTGACCAAGACAATCTAAACACATCCAGATCAGCTCATAATTTGAAAGTGGAGATATGAGCGTGAATTCATCAGCGCCAATATGACAGAAATGAACAAAAAACTAAAGAACAAAGCCAATTCGAATCACTCACATTGTGCAAGCTTTGCCAATTTCTGAGATGTCTGGTGAATCCCATACCCAATCTTGGACGCCCTCTTGTTGAACTCCGATTGAATGGCCACCGCAGATCGCGCTCCCTCAACTTTCTCGCTACTGCCACTAGCGCCACTACTGCTATTCAAACCAACATTGGTCTTCTTTAGCTTCTCCGCTACATTAAAGAACTCGTGAGTCCGGTCCCGGTACGACGATTGCGCCGGCTTCACAGGCATCTCTAGGAATCACCCCCAACTCACCAAATCAACTCCTCCGTGGAACAATCTAGAACACGAACGAACTGATTCCAATAGAAATGGTGATAGCTAGATGTGGAAACCCCAACCCAACGATTGGCTGTGATGACGGACTCTGGTGCTCACAACTGTGTGAGCCGCGAAGATCGAAAGCGTAGATAGAGGTCGAATCCGGGGGCAAAAATGTAAGAAACGGTGAAAACTTTGAGAATTCTGCGATTCCAAAAATTGCAGAGAAGGAGAAAAGAGATGATGATGAAAATCGCAGATCTAGATCTCGTGAATAGGGAATGGGGATTTTGCAGACAAATAAAATAAGCTCTTTCTTCAAAACGCGCGTTTTCTTTATAATTGCACAGCAGCCGTTTATTTATTTTTGCTTTTTCGTTATTTGTTTTTGCTGGTTGCCATTAAGAAACCGACCTGGCCCCGATTAGTCTACACACGTCAATAAACCAATGAAATGAGAACTAGTGAACCAAACGAGTTTATGATGATTTTGTAATGTTAAAAATGTTTCATATATTCTTCAAGAAAAATATTCATAAAAATATTAACAAGTTATAGTTCAATTAAATAAATTTATGAAAAAATCTATAAGCTAAATATGTAAATAAAATAAAGAAACTAAACGTAAATAAATTTGCATATACATATATAAACAATGATGCGCTAGTCTCGAATCGGTCAATCAGATACACTATAAAATGGAAATTGACACAACACAAATGTCCATCAATCATAGTACGTACCATGTTTTATGTAAACTAAGAACCTAATGGAATCGAGGTTCATTTCCTATAACCATCATCGGCTATAGTACCGAACAAAGGACTTCATAGCACCAAATTTATTATGAAAAGTGTTACAATGGTAAGAGCATAGAGAAAACCACATTTCAAATTCCATTTCCGTGTAAAACTAACTTATTCTCAAGAGATAGGAATACATATCCAAAACTCACACCCTCAACTCTTCGATTTCAGGACTTAATGGTTCAAAGACGGCTTCCACTTCATTTGGATCTACTCCCTCAAAGCTTGATGGATTCCACTTGGGGTTCTGCAAATAAACGATCATAAAAACTGTTGAAGCAATTAACTGATGACAGGAAAGCCAATAATATAGTTCTTTTTAAGACTGAAAAGATTCATATGTTCAGATGTTCTTATCTAAGATTAGAAAGAATTGTTGAAGGCATGTGAACCTGATCCTTGTCCACCAAGACTGCCCGGACACCTTCAGCAAAATCAGTTCGCAAGGAAGACCTCAACGCAATGCGATATTCAGTTTTCATCACACCACTTAACTGGATGTGTCCAAGATAAGGAGAATTACATTATAGAATTCACAAAATATACAACAACAACAACAACAACAAAAAAAACTGGCCAACAAAATGATTCAGCAAAAAAATAAAGGATTAGGTGCCTCACTTTTGATAGATCATTATTGTGTTTCCCATGTGCAGCTGCAACTCTAGAGAAATATTTTTGTGTTAAGCAAAGAGAAAATGGTGCGCCTTTTCCAAGACCTTGAAGAGCACCATTAGCCCACTCTACAACTGCACAGTAAAACAAAGAAAATCAGAAAGGAGAAAGCATACTAGAGATTTTCCAAAGGCATCCGCTTGCAATAAACAGAGAGCTTGACTCTTTCAGATGTGACTACAATTTCTACAAACAACTAAAACAATATCAATATGATTTACCTATAGGATCACTACACTGCTGATGCTTTTTCAGCTCATCAATTATCTCACTGACTGATTTATTCGCACCAAAGGTCGAAACTATATGCGGTAGAAGCAACTTCAACTGAGCCTCAGACTCAGGGTTACTGCTGTGTTTCACCAAAAGTGCTCTAATGTCTTCATGTGGATCCTGTGAACTGTTGACAATGGATGCAACTGCTTAATGTTTACACATGTACAACTCCCACCACAAAAGGAACTTAAATTTTCATAATCAGTAATTTGAATGACGTCAGCTAAAGGAAAAAAGTTTCTTCAATTTTTTTTAGAGAAGTGCTACATACAAGGTAAGAGCCAAAAGGCCTTCCTTCAACGAACTCAAGTTCCCAGATGGCACATAGTGTGTTCCAAGACCAACAAATAGTGCATCAGAAGGGGTAGAAATCCTTGTTCCAGTCATTCCAAGGTAAGCACCTGCCAGAACATAGCTCTGTTAACTGCAGTCTAAATGAGAGAATCCACAATTTGAACCAAGTAGGCGTATCATACAAAATAGACAAAATTGTGCCTACCAAGAAAAATCTTAGAATGTATATGAGAAGGCAATATTTGCTCTGCTAATAAATGAAGTGTAAACCTACTTTTCTATACCTCCCCTCTTAACTATCCCGTCAAAAATTGAAAAGGAGCTGATATCATGTTTGCAAAGTAAATGGATGAGTCTTTTCTGCAGGCCAATTGGCTATGCTGTAAAAATTACTTATTTTAAAGCTAAATTCCGCCATAACATTGTTAATCATATATGTAATTTTATCAATCTCTTCTAAATTATTTAGTATGAAAATAGCTGATATCATGTTTGCAAAGTAAATGGATGAGTCTTTTCTGCAGGCCAATTGGCTATGCTGTAAAAATCACTTATTTTAAAGCTAAATTCTGCCATAACATTGTTAATCATATATGCAATTTTATCAACCTCTTCTAAATTATTTAGTATGAAAAGCATACCAACTGATCCTCCTCCTGGACTTTTTGCAGCTATATGAGCAAATCCAACATCTGGGAACAAGCCAATTCCATTTTCTGGCATTGCAAGAAGAGTCCTCTGCAAAAGAATTTGATGCATGGTAAAGAACCATTTAGAAGGCCATTTAAAGTAAAAGCAAAAAATAAACTGACATCAACATAAAAGACCATCATACTTCTGTGATGATCCGGTAACACCCATGACCAGACAGACCAATTCCAAAACCCATAGTTATACCATCCATGAAGCTAATATACGGTTTCTTGTACTCAGAAATTTTGCATATCAAGGAATATTCTGCGGTGAAAACCTGGCAGAAATTAGGCACAAAAAAATAAATCAACTTCAGGGAATTCCAGAAGGTCCATAACATGCATCATAATAGATCATCAAGATAATTAACGCACAACTGTTTGTATAACAATCAAAATCTCAGTAATACTACATTTTGCCAAATAACAGAAGAACTCATAAAAATTAAAATGTTCAAAGAAATGACAAGTATTCAAGAAATCAAATAATGCATATAAATATAAGATAAAATGAGAAAATATAAATGAATTAGGTAGAAAATAATGGCATGTGATATTGATCAATTATCTAATTACATAAGCTTGAAATCAACAATATTTTGCTCACATAAGAGCACAAAATATTGCATTTCAAAATTCATTGATATTTATATGTTCATTTAAAAAAATTATGAAGCAATATTATGCATGCACAATGCCTGTATTCAGATTGGAACTTTTATACCAAAAAGCTTCTTTTTTTAATGAAAATTATGATAGATTTGAGAACAATGCAACAGAACATAAACTCTTCAAGAACTTTTGTTTTAAGGTGGACAACAAAGTGATGCAGTGGGTGTCCATTGTCTCTAATCCTCAATATAGTGGTTTTAGGCAAGTTAACTATATTAATAGTCATGGTGATCTTTATCAATTAATACAAGTCCTAAAGTGCCGTCTGTAGTCTGTAAAGAGATGGCTGCCGTCTCAAGCTTGAATTTTAATAAAACTTCAGCAAGATATAAATCTGAAGATATATAACCACAAAGGACACAACAAGACCTTAATCACATCTGACAGTCCGTTATTGGTTGTGATCTGCTTTACATCACCTCCTGCAGATAAACTAAGACCTTGATTATTAATTAGACAAATATCTAGCAAGTCATCTAATTAAAATACCATTACATCAGTAGATTTAACAGAAAATATAAAGAACTGACTTAATTAAACAAACACATAAAACAAAAATAAAAATAAAATAGTGGAAATCAGCAGCCAAGCTAGAGCATCAGTGCAAGAAACACATGTAGCACAAATGAACCTTTGGCACTAGAGGTGTGTTTCTGTCCTTCTGAATTTCAGCAACAACCCCCTTAATATCCATTCCTGCAATTGCCATTATTGGTTACCCTCAAAACGTTTCCCAGCACTGTAATGATAAAACTTTCCCACAGAAAAGATTATGCAGCTAAATAAGATTGAAAGATAAATAAAAAGATTGAGAACGTATACAGGATGTAAATGGATGATAATTTCATTGAAGAAACAAGATTTAAAGGGAGCATTTTTACGTTCATATTACCTGCACAAAATGCACGAGGTGTGCTGCCCTCCACTAAGACACATTTGACTCTTGGATCTGATTCCCATTCATCAAGAAAACTTTTGTATCTAACATCCATATCTGCATCAAAATCCAGCAAACAAATTATTAATCCAAAGTCCAAACCTATCTGCTAGTAAGATATAGTTGTCCTATTGTCCACTCAACACATTAAATCACCACAAAAATCACAAATTCCAAACCCAAATCTAGAAAAACATGAGCTCTTGATGATTGAAACAAGCAACAGTGTTGTGAAAAATTCACATCTAAATGATAAGGCTACTATTGATAAGTTATTTTCAATTAAAATAATCAAAATCCTCCATTAGCTACAATAGATGCCATCGCAAGTTCAATTTCACACATTCTCCCACCTTTCGGTAACAAGATAATATAACAAATCCTCAATTCCATGCCTACATTCCAAGAGCTAATTGCTACCTCATATGTCTCTCCCAAAATCAGCAGAAATTACGATCTCTCAGCTACGTGTTATTATCGAAAAAAACAAACTCAGAACAAACGGAATATGACTTTGTTAGAGATAAAGAGAAGGTGTGAGAGCTGAACCTATGTTCATGGCGTTGAGGGCTTTGGGGCGATCGAGAGTGATGATAGCGACGCCATTAGGTTGAACTGTGCCCTTCACGAACTCGTCCGCGCCGGCCATGATCGCGAAGGTCCGAAGAGAGACGGAGGGTTTGGAGAATCTGCAAAGAGGAGCAGTTTTGTAGAAGAATAGTTTTGACGATTTGGTGAGGAACTGGGTCATGGCTTTTTCTGTTGTGTCAGTACTCAGTAGAAATGGAGAGTGGCAACAAGTACCTGAATCAAGCAGTGAAACGAAGGAGACAGATCTTGATTTTTATTTTTACCGTTTTAGCCTTATAAATTTATTTGAATTATGTGATGGCCCAGTTGTGGCCGTTGGCCCAATACTGAAGCGATGACTATTTTGATAGAAGAATTTTTTGGGCTTAGACGGCATATGGATAATGGATTCTAATGTGTGTGTTTTTTATCGGGAGATTATACTCGAAATAACAATAATTCTCACTTTCTAAATGAAGCGTCATCTTAAATTTTACCCCCACAACTGTCACCCCATACCGTCGACCAGGGCCGTCTCAAAGATTTCAGGGGCCCTGTGCCAAAATTTATATTTGGGTCCCAAAAATTTTAAATCGTGGTTGATCGTGAACAAATAAAAATAGTATAAAATGGTTGACTAAACACAAAGGTCAGAGTTCTGCGAAGTCTCATTTAGTATTTCAGTTGTAGTTAGGAATTGAATTAATCTTACTTTTATTGCAGTTTCTAATAGCAGATGATAACTGCAGCTAAAAGTCCAAATTATCACACTGTTGCATTTTATAACCGCAGCTAAAAGATACTATTATTGCCCTTTCTAACCGCAGGTAATAACTGCAGCTAAAAATACTTACGACGTTATGAGGGGCCCTCACTTTGTTGGAGCCCTGTGCGATAGCCCAATTTGAACCCCTAAGAGCCGGCCTTGGTCACACAACAAAGCAACTTCTTCCATATGAGGCTATGTATAAACATATACAGAAAACGAGAAAATGATCTCAGTCATAGAGTTAATGGTTGAAACTCGTTAAAGTTTGTGGGATCGAATATTGTTGGATTCCTAGAAAGAGAAAGGAAATGAAGGTCAAGAGTTCACATGCTCTCTCATGCAGTTTTGTTTGACAAATTGACTTAGGAGCATGATAATGATGAAGATGCTCCATAATAATTGCAAGAGTGGATTCACAAGCTGAATTTGATCCACAATAATTGCAACAGATCATGCTTAGTGAGGAAAAGAAAAGAAGAGAATATGATAGAAAGTAAAAAGAGGATGCTAATGCAAGTGTGGCAAAAGAGAGAGGCAAGCTTGGGAATATTTAGATGTAATGTTTATATTTAAATGCCAAGCTACTTACCATAATCATTTATGCCCAAAAAGCTTATCAGACCAGGCAATAAAAGCTTCATGAGCTCTCACCTCTATAGATGGGACCATGTTCATCAAGTTTTCTATAAATTTATCTCATGAAATTTTCAAATTTTGAATGTTAGATATGTTTAATCATGCAATGTTGTGAAGAAAGGGGGAAAATATATAATAGCACTACTAGCTAGATATATTTTTCTTGAAAATATACTTGGTCAAGACTCAAAATCTTGAGACCAAGATCCAATAAATTGACATGTACAAAGATTTTTAGAAATGGCAACCAAATGGTGGCATGAACTAGAATGTGACTGAGAAAACGACTCATTGAGTAGTTTTCATGGGGGAGGGGAGGGTATGAACTCCCAAACTGGAGGTGGTAAAAGAGTTTTTAACGGTTATCTAATGAATTTTGATTTTCAATTCAAAGTAATGTTTTTCACAAATTATCTATCGTTCAATTCATGCACGAAGAGACATGCAAGTTCTATCCCACCTCATGATATGCTTCTACACATCATAGTTGTCATCTCAACGCACTTAATGTTCACACGTTCTAATAATGTCACTCAATTTTTTTGAAAAGACCGATCATTGATCTTCTCAACCCCAATTCCAGCTGACAAAATTTGTTAGCACTTGAACTACGGATATTATTATTTTTTTCATTTACTTAATATTTTTTTTCCGTTAAAAAATTAGAGAGGTGTTTGAGAGAAGATGTTCTTCAACTAGAATGAAAAAAAAGAAGAAAAAAAGTGAATTGGAAATTATTTATCGTTGTTGGAAGCAAATCATGGGTTCTTGAAGTTCAACAATAATTATTGTATGTTAAGGTTACCATCTCAACGTTTACAATTTCAAATGGTTTTATATTTTTGTGGCGTAAATCAACATATATATGTGTTAAACTTGGTGAGGAAGCATTTGGAGTTGCCACCTCATCAACTCTAACCATTTGGAGCATTCTCATTACTTTGAGAACAAATGCCCCTTCATTTTTCTACCGTTACAAAAAATTACCTATTAACTAATAAAAATTACTAATATCAATAGTTATAACAACAACTATTACACAATAGCTAATAGAGGAGTAGATGTGCCACATTTATAGAGTTTACTCACTCCTTCTCATCTCTATTTTTTGGATGTGGGACAACTAATCCAACTAAAGACACCATAAAGTTTACGTATCATGTTTTGATCGTGCAATTGCTCTGGTATAGTTTATGTGGACGATGTCAATATCCCAGTTGCACCATTACTAGAACCACTAATTTTCGGAGAGCGATTTTCTGAACTTGAATTCCCTCAAGAAGATCCATCATGAGGACTAGATACCAATTCAGAATATTTCTCACAAAATTCAATATTTGTAGTGGAAAGATAAGAAGAAAAAAAATCTCATATTTTCTCTTAATATAGTAAATGGAAACTATTTAAGATCGTTATAAGAGTTTACCCAACAAATAATAATTAGAAATACCATCTGGATATCAATATCCTCAATTTCATCAACTTCATTTAGGAATCCATCCAGAACCTATTAGAATCAATCTCATCATATAGTGATTACATGCAAAAGAATTTAAACGTTTCACAAATCTACTAGCCTTAAATTACAGCATAGACTCCAACTAATACGCTACAAGGCATTTCAAGAAAATTCTCACATCTCAAATTAGCATAATGCTTGAATTATAGCATTGGCATTATTGATACGATAAATAACATCAATAGAACATTACATGAATTTTTAAAAGAGAATCAGTAGCATTATGCAGTTATATTTGTAGATCAACAAGTTCATTTGGATACTAAGTTAATGATTGGAACTGATTTCTTGAGGAACCAATAAAGTTTTGGAATATGAATGGAGATAAAGGATGGAAATGGGAACCAGATTCTCATTCAAACACATTTCTCATGACCAAAAATACCTAATC
>JAYMTH010002680.1:0-12139 GCA_036897465.1 Pelargonium australe
CAACGCATTGAGAGCACCGAACCCGTCTTTGGGAACCTACCTCTTGTCCTCATCCTACCTGTCAGTGGTCCACCACCTCCACTGCAGTGCATACTTCTACACCTTATTTGTCTTGGCGGACCCCATCAACCTGGTCCGCCGATAACTCATCTTTTTGGCCTCCCGCTCCTCTTGATATCCTTTTTCTCTTACCATTCAATAGAGTTGTACCAGATCCGTTCTGCCACACACCAGATCTGGCCATTTCCATTCACCCACACACCAAATCTAGCCATATACAACGAGACTTTTTAGATATCTTTTCATGACACATTGTCACCTTGTCAGTGCGAGCCGATTCAGAAGTCTCAGTTTAGAATCTTTTGTCACCTTTACCCGCAAGTCATTATTTGTCGCCCTACATGATCATCTTATCACCCTACCCCGTCAGTCACTCTATTTCACCCTAACCCGTCCGTCACTCTATTTCACCCTAACGATATGCGCTTCTCATCTACTAGCTCCTCATAAGAAAGCCAAGAATTGACACATTACTGCAACTTTTTGATTTTTTATTTTAAAGATGATACGTAACTATTTTATCTTTTCTTTTAGCATGTTAGTGTAACAACTGATAGTGTAACATGACAAACTAAAAGATCAATATGCTAAAACTTTAACCACCGGAAATTTTAACCATCAAGTTTTCAACACCAACATTTATATAATTTTATTTTCTTGAACCCTCACACAATAGATCAATTGACCGAGACATGTTGATGCAAGTGGTTAATATCATTTTAGATTATCTTTGTAGTCTCGAGTTCGAGTCTCTTTATCGACGGGATGGGATGAGATTTGTAGGGTGGATTTTAAGATGACGTTTCTTTTGGAGAGTGAAAACATTGTTAGTTCGAGTATGACGTCCCGTCGCGGATAAGAAAAAACTAAACAGTATACCTGAGAGAATATGTGAGGCCATAGTCATAAAATGTTAATGTACCATAAAAAAAAGGCCTGATTCTTAGATTGGGCCAGGCTGATCGAATATGACCAAGCCCTTGTTGGTTTAGTTTACAGCAACACACGCCATTTTCAAGTGTCAACTCAGCTTAGCAGATTGAATGAGAGCATATCGCAACACAACAGTAGCCGCTTTCGCTCTGCGCCGTCTCCTCCACCCACCTCCTCTCCTGCTTCGCACACTCCTCTCCTCCTCCGATTTCCACTCCGCCTCCATTTCTCCGTCATCGGAAAACATGGAGTGGCCCGCCAACAAAGTCCGAGACACTTTCATCAAATACTTCGAGAACAAGAACCACGTCTTCTGGAAATCCAGCCCCGTCGTGCCCCACAACGATCCCACCCTCCTCTTTGCCAATGCCGGTTCGTTATTTCTCCACTGTTCTTCACTTTTTTTTCTTTGCAGTTGAAATTGAATTTGCTGTCGATGTTTACCATCAGGTATGAACCAGTTCAAGCCCATATTTCTGGGGACGGCGGATCCGAACACCGCGCTCAGCAAGCTGTCGCGCGCCTGCAACACCCAGAAGTGTATCAGAGCTGGAGGGAAGCACAATGACCTTGATGATGTGGGGAAGGACACTTACCACCACACCTTCTTTGAGATGCTTGGCAATTGGTCTTTTGGGGATTACTTCAAGAAAGAAGCTATTCAGTGGGCTTGGGAATTGCTCACTGAGGTGAGTTTTGGATGCATCAATTCATTGGCCTCAATATTTTGTTTGGAATTAGCTTTATGTGCCCTCATTGTGTTCTGAATTCTACTAGTTACTTTAAATTTCTTGTGCTTCTGGTGTAAAATTTTCTTAAGTGTCAGTCTTTTGTAAGTGACTTTCTCTTATTTGTGCTCCTACAGCTTTGTAATAAAAACTGTTAGATATTTGAGTTTTTGGAAATTACAAATCAGGCATCTACTTAATGAATTGGTTAACTCTACGTAGTGGGGTGTTGAATTGTTTTTCTTGTTGTGGACAAGCCTTTTATGGCTTTGTGGAGCACAATCATAATGTTGTAGGATCCTAGCTTGAAGTATTTGAGTGTAAAATAATTTTCAATATGCATGTTTCGAGTGTTTTTATCAGAAGGAATTTATTAGTTGAGCCATTTTGCTTTTTCTTTTTAGTTTTTTTAAGTTGTTTTGTACATATGTTGAGCCGATCCCCATTGATTTGGTCAAGTTTAATCTTGAATTTTTTGGATTTCAGGTTTATAAGTTACCTACAGACAGGATCTATGCAACCTATTTTGGTGGTGATGCTAAAGCTGGTTTAGATCCTGATAATGAAGCTAGAGATATATGGCTCAAGTTCTTACCATCTGAACGTGTGCTGCCGTTTGGTTGTAAAGTATGTTATCCTCTTTGTTGCTGAGATTTATGACTATGAAGCTTCTTTTTGGCCATGATTTTCTTAGGCATGTATGATCTATCTATGTTGATTTATTTATTTATTTTTTTTGTGTGATGATAAAAGAAGTTATTTTGATTTAAGGAATATCTATGAAAATATGAAAAGGATTAATAGTTGCCATTGATATTTAATATAAATGATATATAAACTTTGCTGTGTAAAGACATAGATTTGTCATCTATTATCCATATGCGCTCATTTCTCACTTCTATTGGTTTTCATATTCATATGTATGACCTAATACAACTTCCCTTTCATGAGGAATGATCAAAAGAAATATATGATTAACTCAGGAAACAGTTTATGAATATTTATTTTATCCTTCATTCCACAATTTAGATAGGTGCAATTGTATGGTTAGTTGTTGTTCTTAACTCCATGTGATGTTATTTGAATGATTGCTTTTGCTATACCATTTATGTCCTTTGACATATTTTACAAACCAATAATGAGTAAGAAGGATGACGGAGCTTAAAAGTTCGTAATTGTGAAGGTTTCAGCCATATAATAAGCATTTGTCCACCTCTCAGATAAAAGAGACACAGCCTCATAGACTCATAGTACTTTTTCAGTCACCATTTTATTGATATAAAGAGCATTTGATGCAGTAGAAAGTTGGAACCATTATCGCCAAGCTTTAAAGTTCATACGCTCTCTTATTTCATTTGCATTAATGTATCATATCCTAGATGCAAAGAGAAGAGTAAGCTAGATATTGTGAAGGGGATTCTGTGGAGATAAATAACTGTTTTGCATATGCCCATGTTTTGTTTTCTCTCTTCTTTTTGCCCCTTTTTTTATTGATACTTTGGATACATATGAGTCCATAGTTTTCTAAAGCTTTACCTTTCTACAAATTCCTGTGAAGATATAGCATGCTTAACTATTCCATCTAATTGGTCTGAAATTCTGAATGTTTTTGGAATAGGACAATTTTTGGGAGATGGGGGATACTGGTCCCTGTGGACCTTGCACGGAGATTCATTTTGATAGAATCGGTAATCGCGATGCTGCATCATTGGTCAATAATGATGATCCTACCTGCATTGAGATATGGAATCTTGTATTTATTCAGGTACATTTTTACTTTAATATCTTACGACATTATTTTGATGCGAGGTCAGAGGTGTTTCGGTGTGCTGATCTGTAATACCTTTATATTGCTCTAGATTTGGCCATGCTAAATTGCTGATGTGTGGTATTTTTATAATCTAAATATAGATTGATATACTGAAGTTGATGATTTATTGATTTTTTAGAAATTGATTTGACAAAAGATTGTTCGATTACTCTCTATACAGTTCAACAGGGAAACTGATGGATCCTTGAAACCTCTACCTGCTAAACACGTCGATACTGGAATGGGATTTGAAAGACTAACATCTATACTTCAAAACAAGATGAGCAATTATGATACTGATGTGTTCATGCCTATCTTTGATGCTATCCAACAGGTATAATTGTGATGCACAATGATTTTTTTTTTTGGTTTAGGTGTCTCATGTGGATTTCTAAAAATTTGCACTTTGTCATTTGGATTTTGTTTTCAATTACATTTAATCATTAAGGATACTATATTCTTGATATTTCTCTCGTTGTAAAAATGTGTTTGTAGGCGACAGGAGCTCGACCTTATTCTGGAAAAGTTGGACCGGAAGATGCTGATAGAGTTGACATGGCATACAGGGTTGTTGCTGATCACATTAGAACTCTCTCATTTGCCATTGCTGATGGTTCTCGTCCAGGTAGAGTATTTGAGGCCAAAAGCTTTTTTTTATCTTCTTTGTTATCCTATTGTTCTTGTAATTGAGGTCAGTAGTTCATTCAAAGGTAGCAGAAGCTTTTTCGGGTTGATATGCTTGCGCACTATTGATTGACTAAATAAATTTGCACTGGGCAATTCAGATGGTCATCAAGACTATAGGGGTTATTAAGCCTTCGACTTCTTGGATGCTTCATATCAAATCTAGCATACATGATATTCGCTTGTTTGTAACTTGACTTTTTGTATTAAGATTGTATAGGATGTCGGTTCGTTAGTAATTTGACTTCTTGATTAAGAATATATGGGCATATGTTTAGCATGGGAATAAAATAGCACTTGCCCCTTCCTTGTTTTCCTATAGTAAGAAATTTTTTGAAAGCAAAAGTTAGTTTCCACCTTCAGTGAACCCTGAAGGGAAGTTAGTAAGGTTAATCAATTTGGATAGTTACTTATTCTTTAAACTTTAGAAAACTTTTGGAAAAAAGAGAGCAAGTTGTCAACTTCAATGAATGGAGGTTGATAAGGTTAATTATATGTAAGTGATTATATCTTCAAAATTCTATTATCTGCAGATTCTCTACCTAGTTTCTTGTACATTTCTGTTTTCCGCTAGCAACATGTGACATTTTTTTTGCTGGGCAGGCAATGAGGGTCGTGAATATGTTTTGAGGCGTATTCTTCGTCGAGCTGTTCGGTATGGAACCGAAGTCCTAAAAGCAGAATCAGGATTTTTCAATGGGTAGGAATCGTAAATGTGCCTTGTCATGTTTTTGTTTTGGTATCGATTAGGATTTTCGTGCAATGCTCTCTAAAGATTCATTTTGAATTCTAAATTCAAATACTGTTGTTTTTCATCTCTGTTTCTTATTAATATATTATAATTGTGCTAAACCCAGGCTCGTGAGTGTTGCTGTGAATGTGATGGGTGATGTTTTTCCTGAGTTAAAGCAACACGAAGTGCGAATTAGGGACATACTTGCTGAAGAGGAAGCCAGTTTTGGGAAAACTTTGCATAAGGTAAACAAGAATATTCTATTGTGGCTACATTTTTATTATATGCCAGTATTGGCGATTTCTCTGTGTGCCATAGCTCTGTGGGTCTCTGCTTTATTGAGTCGCGTGTTTATGTATTATTGTTTTTATGCAACAACCTGACTGGAAATTGAACTTTTCTCCAGGGGATTGAGAAATTTAAGAAGGCAGCTCAGGATGTTAAGGGGAACATATTGAGTGGGCAGGTTATGATATTTCTAATCTCTTTCCTTTTTAAGTGGTGGCCATGTGTTCATGTTTTATGCTGCCTGCACATTTGATGTTATAAAGCTTGCACACCACCAGAATATGTTTCGTTTTCAAACCAGCTCTATATTCATCTTTTTGCATTCAGTTGTCACGGTATTATAACACACTTGTAGAGGTTTAGAAGTAGTTTTCACCAACTTTGAATAATTTGCTTTTCTTGAATTGTAGTTCTCTTCAGTTGGCTTTTTTGGCGTTTGTGTTTGCTGTCATGTATGCATCTTGTACACCCTCCATTGAAATAATGATATGACTAGTACATATTTATGCTGTTATGCAATGCTCAAGTAATTTGTTCTCACTGATTTGATCATTCAAAACATAGGTAAATATCAATGCAGAGTTATTTTTTGTGTCGGTCATCCATGCTCTGTACTTGTAATCCTTATAAACTATCACAATATTCTGTATTCATCCACCAATATTACTAGAATGGTGGCTATGGTATAGGACAATGTCTAACAGACTCACTGTGACAATTCTAATTGGGAACAGCTTGTATTAAATACTGTCACAAAGTTTAAATATTTGTTCATCTACTTAGATCAATCTTTCAGATATATTCTATCTTTATGGCTCTAACTCTTTGTGGATTGCAGGATGCATTTGTCTTGTGGGATACATATGGGTTTCCATTAGATTTGACCCAGGTACATGAAGTGCTTTGTTTTATTTTGTTTGTCAACTCCATAATCTCCTGTTTGGATTCTCAATAATTTACCCCAACCAGCTGATGGCGGAAGAAAAAGGATTGCTAGTTGATGTTGAGGGTTTCAATAGTGCCATGGATGAGGCGAGGGAAAGATCAAGGAATGCTCAAAACAAGGTATAGGTACTATCTTTGTTTCTTTTTTATACATCACCACCAGTACAATACCCTTATACTGTATTTGTTTAAAATTGTCTTTCCTTACGTCTGAAATGTTGTGAAAAAATAACATTAAGAATTATATTGTAGCTGAAAATAGAAAATTACTGGAGATGTGAATTTTATCTTAATTAGAACTTAGAAGTGGTTGTACGCACTATTCACCTTTATGTTAATTTCAATTCTTATAGCAAGCTGGTGGTGCCATTGTCATGGGTGCTGAGGCTACCTCAACGTTGCACAAGAGGGGGATTGTTGCAACAGATGATAAATTCAAATTTATTTGGTTCCAGGTTAGTATATATGCTTGTTATCATAGTTGATCAACAGAATTGCGATCGATTGTTTACTGTTGTGTCTCTCTGCTTTGTAATAAGATGTGTTATATGAAAATTTTGACTAATGTTTTCAACTATATCAGGACCACGAAAGTGTAATAAAGGCTATCTACACTGGCTCTGAGTTCTTGGAAAGTGCTAATGCTGAGGATGAGGTTGGTGTTGTTCTGGAATCTACAAGTTTCTATGCGGAGCAAGGTGGACAGGTATATTACATCTAAGATTTAAAACTAAAGCTGGCTATGTATGCTTGTTGTAGTCTGTGCGATGGACTTGATTGATTCAGTTTCTATTTGACAACATGTTTGAACCAAGCAAAGTAGGATAAATGGGTTACAAATGGCTTGAATTTCTTAACTTCAGAAGAAAACTGCTTTTTAGGATTAATGTCAATTGAGTTATTGGTTGAGTTGCATAGGTATGCCATACCTTTAGGCTCATGTTTGTTGTATATAATATATATGGCTCAAAATGTTGGGCTGTTAAGAGTATACAAATCCGTAAGATGGATATAGTATGGATGGGAATCCTTTATGTTGATGACTAATAACACTGGAGGAAGGATGGGATAAGAACAAAACTATTCCAGCAATATTGGCGGTTGCTTGGAGGTTGTTTGGGCATAGTGCAACAAAGAATGCTAATAACCTGGTTCAGAAATTTTTGTTTTTCATTAGGAGACAAAAATCAAGGGGGAGACCAGTGTTAATATGGGAAAAATAGGTAGACCGAGAGATACCGTGATGCAAGAATTGATGAAGTATGTAGCCTGTGAGAGCATATGTGGAGGATCCCATATAGAAGTAGCCCAACCCAATCTCGATTCTGACAAGGTTTTTGGTTGATGAACTACTGAAACAAAATACACTGCTATTTAAGTTGGTGTGGGTGGTGTAATTTATATTTGTTGTAGATGGGAACATTACCTTGGATTTCTCAACTATTTTCTGTTACAAATGTCGAACATAGTATGTGACATTAGTAGAAGTCAAGTACTTCTATTTCTATTTATATCTTTGTTTGCATTTTGCAATTACAATTTACAATGTCTTCAGTTAATACATTCGTCTACTATAACAGTTTTGACTTATTACGGAAAGTTTCTCAAGATGTATTAGTATTATTATGGTCCAGGTTGGCAATTAAACTATAGAGTGAATAATCATCTGTTCAACTATGATAATTATGGTCTACCTAAAATATTTTTCTAATGTTTATATCAATGACCTGCTTTGAAGGATGAAGGGGCATTTGGACTGTTGAAATGTATATATTATCATGAAGTATGTTGATTCCTCAGAAGTTGTTTGTGTATGTGCCTAACATGTTCTTAATGGGTATAGATTTTTGATACTGGATCACTTGAAGGTCCATGTGGCTCTTTCCAAGTGTCTAATGTTCAAATTTATGGAGGATTTGTTCTTCATGTTGGCTCATTTACTAAAGATGCTGGACGATTTTCTGTGGGTGATAAAGTACTCTGTAAGGTAAATTCAGCAATTTATACCATTCTCTTGTTAGTTTTTTTTTTTATAATATAAATAATTTTAATTTATTTTGTTTCATGCAACACTTCTCAATGCTCTCTGGCTTGTGCAGGTTGATTATGACAGGCGGAAGCTCATTGCCCCAAACCATACCTGCACACATATGTTGAACTTTGCTCTTAGGGTATGACCGAATGCCAAAGTATATAAAGTTGAAAATTCCTTTGAAGAGTTTGTATATGTGGTTTTCAATTATCTTAATATGCATGCAGGAAGTACTTGGAAATCACGTTGATCAGAAGGGATCCATCGTTCTACCTGAGAAATTAAGATATGATTTCTCTCATGGTAAGCTTTTACTGTATTAGGCTATTTTTGTTTGCAGAACTTTGCTAATGTGCTATTGAAATTTAATTAGGCAAGCCGGTTAGTCCTGACCTTCTGAGAAGAATTGAATCAATTGTGAACGAGCAAATAAAAGCTGAATTAGGTGTATTTGCAAAGGAGGCAACCCTTGCTGAAGCCAAACGCATCAATGGATTACGAGCTGTTTTTGGAGAAGTAAGCTGCATCAGTTGTCGACTTTTGTTTCTGAATAGTTCATACTGCATAAAAGCAATCCTTTTTTAATATTTTCTCAACAACTAGTGCAGGTTTATCCTGACCCAGTTAGAGTTGTAGCTATTGGCCGGGATGTGGGGGAACTCCTGACTGATCCAGAAAATGAAGAATGGTTATCGATCTCAGCAGAACTATGTGGAGGTAAATGTCTTTTTACATTGTTTTGAAGTGTTCATAATTGGATTTTGACTGAATTATGTTTGAAGTTTGATCTATTGGTAATATCTAGGAACTCATATATCAAATACACGGGAAGCCAAGGCATTTGCTCTTTTATCAGAGGAGGGAATTGCTAAAGGAGTCCGAAGGATAACTGCTGTCACAACTGAAAGTGCTTTTAAAGCAATAGAGTTGGCACGTTCAATCGAGGATGAAGTTGACAGTGCATCCAAGATAGATGGAAGCCTGCTGGAAAAGGTTTATTTTCTTTTTCTTCCCACTATCAGCCTTTAATTTATGAGGACATCTTTGTACCAGAACCTTTGTTCCGCTATAAATTTCTAAATTATCACTGTTCTTTCTTGGCGAGTATCCTTGTGAAAATATTTTCTGGTTTATTATCATCCAAGCTTTCAAACTACCAGCCTGCCAATATTTGATGTGTGTGTACATTGGCTCTGTCTATAATTCAATAGGCATGTTGATGTAGGCTAAAAGTAATATTGGTTCTCAGTTCCAGTGGCATTGAGGAAATATTTAGTAACCGGATCTTCACCATTTGCCATGCATGTCAGGGAGTTCTTCACGAGTTTGAAAAAAACGATGATATTATTTTTCTTCTTCAGTATTTGCATAAAATTCAATTAATGGCACCTAGACATTTGGCCAGAGTTTTGGGAAGTGAGCTTTTGAAATACATGCCATTTTCCTTTATGCAGTCACCTGCTCAATTATTGTTATAGAATTTAGCTTGTTTTGCATTTCCTAACTGGATTCTTTGGAATTTGCTCATCTCGATGGTATCTCTGTCTCTTGTGCAATGTTGCAAATTGCAAAAAGATCTTTTCTACAAACATACTTGTAGTTGATTATTTGCTTCTCTTCTAAACAGAAAGTGGCTTCTTTGAAAAATCGTGTGGACTCAGCACCTATTCCGGCAGCCAAGAAAGCTGATATCAGGAAAAAGATTGATTTGCTTCAGGTAATGCTGGGCTAATGTAGATACTTACCTCATTAGTCATTGCACTGCTCTCTTTGTTTCTTGTTATCGTTGTCATTTGTTTGCTTGATTGAAACTGTTGCAACAGAATCAAGTGAAGAAGGCGCAGAAGAAGATTGCTGAAGAAAATATGCAGAAAGCTGTCAAGGTTGCAAAGGAGATGGCCGATGTTGCTGCTTCAAATGGGAAGGCCTTCTGCATATCCCATGTTGATGTTGGTTTGGATGCAGCTGCAGTGCGTGAAGCAGTTTTGAAAGTTATAGAGCATAAGGTTTATCTTTAAAAAATGATCCTTGTTTAAAGTTTGAATTTTGGAAACAACGATATACATGTACTTGTTATCTGTATTTACAAGTGGTTGGTGGATGAACAGGGGATATCAGTTATGGTGTTCAGTACAGATGAAAGTACAAATAAGGCTGTTGTATGTGCTGGTGTTCCAGAGAAAGGTGACAAGTGCATGCTGTTGGAAGTTTCAGAATGGTTGACTGCAGCTTTAGAGCCTCTGAAAGGCAGGTGCGGTAAAGGGAAAGGCGGTCTTGCTACAGGCCAGGTTAGTGCTTTTCACAGTTCAGGTCAATGTGTAATGAGTTTTTTTTTTCCTTCCTAAAATCATTTATCTGACACTCCATCCGTCACAAAATAATTGTCATTTCGTATTATGAGAAAAAATTAAAAAAAGTTAGTATTGTATATTTACTCTTTCATCCCCGTGGACACGTGTTGTAACAAAGTCAAGAGATAGATATTAATCACTCGTTACAGGAACATTATTGATAATTCATGCATAACTAACTTCCTAAAAAAGGAAACAAGACACTTATTTTGTGACAAAAATCTAACTCAAACATGACACCTATTTTAGGACGAAGGGAGTATTATACTATATTTAATGGCTGAACTTTTCTTCTTCTGTAAACTACTTCCTATACTATGAGCAATGCAGTTGAGTTGTACTGTTATTTGGATAAATAGAAATGATGATTAAGATTCATAATCGACTTTGTGATTTTAAGAGATGGATAAAAGTGTGGGTTTTGAACTGTCCTTTTGTCATTTGTTTTCCTTCTGGGTTAACATTTAAAGGAAGTTCTGGAACTGATGGCTATAAATAAGCAGTAAAGTAGAGATCATTTGCTAATTTGTGTAAATATGAGTGAATGCAGGGAACAGATGCCTTGCAGTTGAAGGAAGCCATGGATCTAGCAACAACATTTGCTTCCATGAAATTGAAAGAGTGATACAAATGCATTGGGCAAAGCTAAAGCTACTACTAAAAACAAGATGTTTGAAGATTGGTATTATGCAGATGGAGTTGACAAATTCCTACTGAATTTAGTAATACATTGGCTAATATATTCTCTATTTTTATTTTTATTTTCGCTATTGCAATCATAACTATAGTATTCTAAATGGAGATTAAAAATGTTCTACGCCCTTAAATTCTTGTACAAGACGCTCATATTTTGATTCAGTACCTTTTTTCTCCTTTTAACACATGAAGCGACTTCAATATATTCTCTGTTGTTGTATATTTGCTCTTATATTCTCAACGTCCCGTGATTAGGAATGTGACAAAAATTCAAGTGAATAATCTGAAAATTTTAGTAAACAATTTTTTTTACTTTAAGAAAATAGCAATTACTGAAACAAACAATATTTTCAAGAAATGAACATAAAAATGATAATGATAATGAGTTTTGTCCTTTAATCCAAATGCTGCCATAATTTGAAGCACATTAATTAGTGGCGGAAGTTTATAAAAAAGAGGAGACAAATCTTCAGTGTCTCCGCGGATCACTGATTCCATGTGGCCACTGCCCTCTGCTCCAAGAAACCATTAAACATTCATTTACAATACAGAGCTTCCTTTGCAATTTGCAATTTTTAAATTACATTTATATGAATTAGTGAAAAGTATTTTCTTTTAATAAAAATGTCTAGTTAAAATTAATGCTTTAGTGACTGACTAGTTAGCATGGATCTTATCAGGCAATATTATGTAATTTGATTTTTCTTTTTAAAATATTACTCCATCCGTCCTAAAATAAGTGTCCTCCTTTTTATTTTGAGAAAAATTAAGGAGAAGTTAGTTAGTGTGGTATATTTACTATTGTATCTTCATGATCATGTGTTAAGAGATCCTAACTAACTTTTTATAAGGATATTATTGACAACTCATGCATAACTA
>JAYMTH010002681.1:0-12139 GCA_036897465.1 Pelargonium australe
ACGTGAAACCAAAATTGAACATTTACACCTACCTGAACTTCAAGCCTGAACATGCTTTCGTACAGAAATGGAATTACTGTTGTATGGAGACTTTGATAGCCATTAGGTTTTGGAGTCGCAATATAGTCGTTTATCTGTCCCAGCAATAAGAAAAGTATTCCCAGAAGAAATCAGTGATCTTATTTTACTATTAGGAACCGGTGGCATAAAAATTTTAGAAAAATTAAAGGTGGATACGTACTGCCCGAGGGATAGGAGTCCAGATTCCATGGACCAGACCAAGAACATGGTAGCAAATCTGAGAAAAGAAGGGCAATAAGAAAATTTTGAATAGAATACCATATATATATTGCTTCAAAGATGGTGAATTCCTTTGGTTAGGCAAAGATCAACCTGCTGTTGACTGCATAAAGGCCCATCTCCAATGTATGCCGTTGGTTTTATGACAATGCGAAGCTGGTTATAATCAAATTAGAAGAAATATGTTAAGACATACATAAAGCAGAAACGGCCCCTTAAAATGGTTTGAGGTTATTGAAAAGCTTTAAAGCTGTGTCGCCACAAACCTGCGCAATTTGGTTCACCTCATTGATTGAACATTTAGATTTGAGCATGGCTTTATAAATACTGAGGTTAAAAATCACACCCACAAAAAAAAAAAAAAAAAAAATCAAAACCTCAAAAGTCATTGTAGCAATGCACATAACACTCTAAAAATCAAAATACAGTTATTTCAAACATAATTACAATTTCCCAGACAATCCACGACACATTTGTCAAAACAAATCGACGATCTCACCATCAAATCAACACAGAGGTGAGCATGACAGTGATCCAATATTGATAAAATCAGTGATAATGCTGGGTAATAACTTGACCTGTAAGGCTCCTTGCATATAGAGCGAACTTCAGTTTTCACAGCCACAAGGTCTAAGAACTGATCGTCTTCAATTGTCTTCATCAAAATTTTGTTTGCCTAACAAATAGAATATAGCCAATGACTTGACATGTTGAGATAGCTAATATGTAATCAACACCAGACTATGCTATTTGGATCCAAAATAAAATAATAGTAACCGAGTATCAAACATTACAAAAAAGTTCATCAACCACTACCTCAAGAAGTTCGTTCTCATGTTCATTAGAAAGCTCTACAACTCTTCTCTTGGTCTTGGCATAATCCTCTGGATTTGTGTACATGAAGGATAGATTTTCAAGTTCAGACTGCATTTTGTTGAGACTACATCAGATATGAAACAAGAGGACATAGAGATGGTGTATTTTAATTAAATAAAAACATAATCGAAACCATTACACCAGGGCTATAGAAAACAATGATCTATGGATTTCGGGAATGAAAATGGTGGCGCATAAATTATACCTTTATTTGGTACATCCCAAGCAATTTTGCTAAAGGAGCAAACACCTGCAAAGTCTCCTGCGCGATGCTGGACTGAACATAGAATAGAGATGTCAAAAAAAGAAGTAAGAACTGGACGTCGTTAAACTATAAACACTACACCTGCTTATGTGGAGGCATATGTGATAGCGTACGCATGTTATGCAGTCTGTCAGCCAACTTGACTATGATAACACGAACCTGAACACCAATGTATTAGATACCAAATTGACAACTTTGGAAAACCTAACATAGACAAAACTATACAATATGTCACCTCCTCTGTCATGGATAGAAACATTTGCCTCAGGTCATCTGCTTTTACATCTTGTACTGAATTGTTCACATTCTTACACTTCAACTTGCCAAGCTTGGATACCTAATCAGGAATTTGAATTATTGCGTGCTCAAATTAGATTTGTTTCCAACTTGTCATTTCAGCTAAGAAGAACACAAAAAGTTTGTCACAGATATGCAAATCACCTTAGTCTCTCCTTCGACGATCCGGCGCACTGTAGCACCAAACTCAGCCTCTATTCTTTCAAAAGTAACTACATCTGTATCCTCAACCGTGTCATGTAATAATCCAGCGGCAATGGACTCCCAATCCAATTCCTAACATTAATGGTAGGAATCAATTTACATTGATATTGCGACTTACACTGGGCCCAAAATGACACAACATTAATTAGTTTTACACAACTCACAAGCTCTCCTAAAATACGTGCTACTTCGACAGGATGAATGATGAAGGGTTCTCCACTGCGCCTTCTTTGACCATCATGAGCCTCATAAGCAAGCTGCAATTATAGTAAACAACACTTAAACCACAATTAGAAAAATGACTAAGAACAAAGAGCATTCCAATGTTCTTTGAAATGCTGGGATCCTACCTCAAGAGCATTGTGTACTAACTCCAATTCTTTTGGTGAGAGGTATGAAATAGTGGGCCTGAGATCCTGAAACATGTATAAAATATTAAAGTATATAGCTCAAACCATGTCAAAGGGCTTCTGCAAAACTATAAATATTCTCATCCCAAGTCATACCTCCCACAAACTTTTAGGAGAAACATTATCACATGTATCTGAGTGAAATGATGAAGAACAAGATGCCTGCCATCGTTTACCAGTAACATGAAGTAAGCTTGATCTGAAGAGTCTTCCAAGAGGTGCAAATTCAGACACTTCAACATCAAAGGAATCACATCTCTGGCAAGAGGAGATTGAGCATGTGTTAACACTAATAGTTTTTCTACCCTTGCATTCTGGAGCTCATTGATGTTTACACACCCTTAAAAGAGACTGAAAGTTTCAATATTCTGACAATCCCAAACCTATCGAGGACCCATATGGTCAACAAACCAACGGATGTAAGTATATTGGTTGAATGAGAAAATGTTAAGCTTCAAGACGGTCTTGCAAACGGTCCAAAATGGCTTACAACTATTTCACAACCTCTGTATGAGTTGGGATTCTATTCATATAAGCAAGAAATTCTGTTCATTTACCAAATTAACTTCCTCTAGTTAGTGATTGATGATGTAAATGATGTAACTAAAGCTTTCCAATTACAAGTATATTGACTCTTATCTTGCCAACTTAATCTCAAGACTGTAATATTGAACTAGTCAACCTAACAAAAGCAATTGAAGAAAAAATAGAAATCAAAATCATCAATGGCAAAGAGATAACAAATTTAAATATATAGAAAATTCTATTCACCTGGCAAAGCTAAGTTAAAGCATAAGTGTATAACAACAAAATCTAGAAGAAAGCGATCCATGAAACTGCAACCCTTGCAAGTCCCAGTTTCCAACACAAGGCAACTTCAAGTGAAAATTCAAATTAACTGAAAAGCAAAATACAGCTAACTCAATGCAGCACATCCCGAACATGAATGCAAGATGTTCCTTAATCCAAGTGAAGAAGGTTCTAGATCAGTTCAGGAACTCACAGATTTCATCCAGTTTCTTCTTCCATTTCGAACATACAATGGAGATGAACACAGAGGAGGATGAGCTGTGCTCGCTAGGAATCCAGTCAAGGCCCTCGGAGCTTTCCACGCACATGACAGCACACTACAGTCGTATCTACCACTTTCGCCCCCATTCGATATCTTACATATGTTCACGCATTCCACAGAAACTACCAAAACATGATTAAAACAACACAATTCTGAAAAATTCAGGACCTCAAATTCAATCCATTAACAAACACGAAAACAGTAGAGAAGAAAACTGACAAAATTCACTAACTAAGCTAAACAATAGTACAGTACATGATTAATTCTGAAATCGAGCAAGTCCATAATCAAATACTTCCATTCGTTTCCTACATTTTCTCGGAATTCAAACAGGTAACAGAAGTAAATGGAGGAGCGGCGTGACCTATACCTGACAGAGAAGGAGCAGAAGCCATTGATATTGGAGCAGAGCACTCTCATTGAATTGAACTCAGAATCGAACACCGAGACCTCAGCGAATCGCACTGTGCCATTGAGATTTGACTCAAAAAAAGAGCGGTGTTGTGGTTGTTTAGCGATTAGGGACAATAAGCAATGGATTGAACGAAGAAGGAGAAGAGATAATCTAGAGAGAGCGTGCTTAGCCAAAAGCCACACAAATGCTGTTCGATAAAGATATTTTTTCCAGTTCCTGTTATAAAGACTATATATATATGTGTATTTTATTTTATTTTTTTAAATGGAAATTTTGGTCATTTATAGGTGAATTTATAGAGTGAGGTTAAGGTCGGTATTTAGTGGACCAGTTTAGGTGTTGGAGTTGGAACTTAAGTGATCTGGAGTTCTACGACGCCGAGGCCAGAAGACGACAGGTCGTTAATATATCTCAGAGTAATGTCCTTGAGAAACCAGAACCGGAAATGCAAATCGGTTAGAATAAATTGCTCGAAACTAACTACATCTATTTGTCAATTTATTAATTAATTTTATTTTATACTTATTTGGAGGCTCATTGGTCCACGTAGTCTTAAATGTGAAATGCATGTAAGGCAGGTGACATGTTGAGATTGATGGAAAGTGGGCATCATCTTGTGTTTTTGGACAACTTTGTTTTTCACGGGAGTGAGTTAATGAGTCTCATCTTGTGTTAGTTGTGATAGACGACTACTATTCAATTTCAGTCTTGCATGAGGTTCACATGTACGACGGCTACATACATAAATCATTTCCTTAACTATTTTACTCCTACTAGTTAAACTTTCTGAATCCGTATGTATGCACTATGGATTACAACAGGTTATTTTGACTAAAATGTTAAAGAAACAAATTGTATTAATATTAAATCATAGACAAAAATAAAAGCTGAAAGTACATTCAAATTCACGACAAATCTTAATTAATAATGGATGATGAATGACTGCAAAACTTATAAGCACAATCATAAAAATGAGTTAACTCGTTCAAACATTCTTTTATTCTTGAGTTCGAACATTTTTAAATCAAAAGAAATTAATAATTATACGTTGTTAATATTTACATGTCATCAAGTGAGTCAACTCTTTATTGCAGAACAATAGTTATGTAAGCATGCAAACTACAATAATAAAATAAACAAATCTGTATTTCACAAATTTAAAGTGTTTTAAGACTTATAGTTCTCGCTTCTCGAAATATTCTTCTAATTTCCCTTAGATATCAACAAAATAAGTGGTGTATGTAACACATTTCAATAGATCTTGTACATTCACGGTGATAATGTCATTTATTTATAATTCGAATGTGGAGATGCTTGCATTTCGCAAAACCTTTTTCCCCTTAGCATAGAGATCACCTGATAAGAAATAAGACCACATAACATAAACAAAATAAAAGTCAATACATTATATTAGGAAGTGAATGTGCTAGTAAATAAACAGTGAATCAAATTAGAGAGTAGCATAAAAAGTAGAAATCTTCGATATTAACTTTGAGTACGTTGTCGTCTGACTGACGTTAGCGTATATCAATTAACATGTATTTAACAACATGCGCATCAAAATTCTTTAAAGTTACGAACATACCTCAGTCATGCACGGTCGCGAATTTGGACTAGTCCTAGTGCACTGAGTTGCAGCAGACATGACTCTGTAAATCCCATGAACATCCATGTCTGAATCATCATCCAGCAACTCATGAAATGCTCCTTGCACCAAAAATGGCCGTGCCTGCAAAATTTAACAAGATCAAGATTCAAGAACGAGCACCAAGACATGTAGGGTCAAATGGTTAAAAACTTTGGATTCCCTTTGAGATCTCAAATTCGAGCCTCTTTGTCAACAATATATAGAGTATGATTTGTGGGGTAGGCGCTCTTTTTAGTGAGTGAGAAACATTGTTACTTCGAGTATGATGTCCCGTTACTAGAAAAAAAGAAGAAGAAGAAGAAGAACGAGCAATTAGTTACTAACCCAATCGATCAACATTTTGTCATCATGAGGAATGGACCTTCTGCAGAAGAGCCTCAGGAGCAGAACTCCAAAGGAAAGGATGTCAGATTTTACAGCACCATTTGCTTCCTCATCTGAGAGATTTATCTCAGACCTTGAATCAACACCAAAATTAACCTCATCATCAAAATATGCATAAAAAATCTTTGGATATATGGATTGATCAACAAGAAATGTAACTTTAACCAACCTGTCTCTGAATATTCCTAGTGATTCAAGATGAATACGCCTAACTTTCCCGAACCCAGAAATCTGATAGAATCATAAACCGAAAAGATAAGCACATAAACACAAAATATAAACACACAACATTGGTTTTGTGTTCATGTTCTCACCATTGGCCTGAAGTCATATCTTATGAAAATGTTGCAAGGCATTAAGTGTCCATGAACAATGGGACCTCCCGGACATTCTTCGTGCATATATCGAAGGCCTATAGCGATTCCTAAAGCGATTTCCATTTTATCTTGAAATCTCCAATCCAATTGCGGGTTTTCCCTCGAGCCTGTAATTACAACAATGACAAATGACATAGTTTATAAATTAAACGAGTAGAAAAGTTTGATTTTTAACATGATATCAGAGCAGGTGCGCTCACCACAAAGATATGTTCCAAGAGAACCTCTCTCTGCAGCTGGGAAGATCAAAACAGTGACATTTTCATTCTTATGATAGCCCATCAACCCTAAAATGTTCTTATGATTCATAATCAAAGCTGCTCTCTTTTCGGCTCCAAGAATGTCACAAGAATCTTCGACGATTCTTTTCACTAAAACTAGAGAGCTTTGGTCATTATCTTCCAAATACCCGTCATAGATCAAACACTTCCTGTCCCGAGTAGTGCAAATCCTCGACTTGAACCTCCTCGTTATCCGCAGGATCGCCTCCCAGCTAAGCTGCAATGGAAGCTCTAGCCCATAAGTGTCCACTTTTGTGCACATCTCCACGTTCCTCGTGTTTTCATCGCAGGATTGATCGGACATTGTGACATTTTCTAGTACTATTTCATTTTTCTCGTTCGAAAAAGTTGAGGAACAAGATCCACATTCGCTTCCAAGAGCTGAAAATGAGAGAGGACAGTCAAAGAACTTCTCATGATCTACTGATAATCTGCAATTATCACAGATCCTTGGAGATTTCGGGGTGCGTTGCACCTCGATATCAATTGAATCTTGTTGCTCTTCTTGTCCATCATTTTGAAGCAACCTGGTGTGAGCCATGGCTTCTTCTTCATGATCACTGACCAAAGAAACATTGCAATCTGTTCCATCGATCCGGAAGCTTAAATCTTTGGCAAAGCAACTGCAAAAACAAGAAGAAAAAATACTTCATGTGTAAATACAGATGAATAATAGAATCCAATTATAGCTGGTTTCATATTGACTTTTTCGACTTTTTCGAAGTTTATTATATTTTCAATCCACATGAATGGCATATAAATCATGTTTTGTTACATAGAATTTGTCGCCAAAACTGCATGGATTTGTAACAAAAAAACTGTCTTTTAGGTTAAATTTGAGAGACCTGTCCATTACAATCCAGGTAGCTTTAGCATTATTTGCCTCCTCGACTATTATATCCCTTGGCCGGAAACCAGCTGCAATCTTCACCTGAAAACTTACCTGTAACAAAATATTGATGTGAGCTTGAAAAATCATACACTATAAGATATCAAATTTTATTTAAGAGCACATTCAAATATGAAACAATAGTTGGGGTTGTGGTAGGCAGTTGTTCATGTCACCCTCCCAAAACGCTATATAACATTTATCGATTGTTCAAATACAACTATAAGTATTTATGCCGGTTGATGAGAACACGCTCCTTTAACCAAAGAATTTTTGTTTTGATCCTTGATTTTGACCACAAAAAAAAAAAAAAAAAAAAAAAAAACAACTATAGTCTAGTCTAACAAAAGCAAGAGCAAAATAAAAAAATTGTCAAAACCTTAGTGCCTTACAAAAGAGTTGACTTTTGAGCATAAATTTATAATATTTGGCCTCCCTTTTGAAATATCTTGGCTTTGCCATGGATCATGTATCAGTGAAGAGGAAACATTGTTCTTGTTTTATAGTAGTGTAGTTAAGAAGATGAGTTTTGGGGCTATCCTTGAATCTTGAAAATCTTATGGGAAAATGAAAACTATAAGAAAGTTAAGTGCAACAAAATATTAGTGAAGATGTTGTCTAAGGTTTATTCTAACATTACGTAGAATTTGTCATAATTCAACAAAGAGCGAGTTTATGTCAAAGAATTAGTGACTAAAACTCAGCTAAAATACAAAAAAAAAAGAAACTAGACGGACGTTGATTTGCACCCACAAATTCATTACACAAGTAAAAGTGTCATATCGTGAGACGACACATCCTGTTGGCCAATCGATATTAAAATATTGATTATATAGGGACTTACTCCCTTAGCTTTGCACTCCTCATAAAAAGGCTTGAATATCTGCCTGAAAACATATTTTCTGGAGGTGATATCTTGGTGAAGAAACTTGATATGTGGATCCTGTTGGTACACACTCAAATACTGGTGATCCTCCACCCTCCATGGCAGTACCGGACCATCAGATTGTGCGATCTCAGCCGTATGATCAGCTCGTGAACCCATCTGACGGAGGAGAGTGAGAACTAGAATATCATCCTCTGAGCCAACCACTTGCACAACCTTCAGGAGTGGCTCAAGACCAATCTGATCATTCTGATCATCATGATCAACAGATGAGATCTTGGTTCCTTCCAAAACAACAATCACACTCTTTTTTTGCTTGCTGGTCTCTCTCCTTTTCTTGTTCATTGCTAAGAATCAAACAATGCTTGATTGTAGTGTTTTTTGTTTTGTTGGTTTAAGTCTTGAAATGAAAAATATGCAGTTTTATCTTTTTGTTGTCTTGTTTGTGTCATATTGAGCAAGGTTTAAACCTAGGACTCTCCGATGGTTTGTTTTGGTTTCTTTCGAACCATTTTCCGCGTCCCAGGGCAACATGACACGTGTACAGCATAGTTGGTGTAAAACAATTCTGGGTTTTCTTGGGATGTTACTTTTCTTTGTTCTTCACAAATTGACCTGTTCATGTATACCAAGAAACAAAGAGTTCCATGCCCAACCAAAACCTTGTTTAATTTGGAGGTTACATAGACGACAACACCTGTGAAATGGAAACATGGTAACTGAGGAAATGAATATTCAAATAATGGTTTATATATATTGGATTCTTAGTTGGAGAAAAATATGAACTCTCCTGTGTTGTTAATTATTAAGAGCTGCTTTAGTATTGGATTTGAATATTGCAATTAGGCAAATATTTTTCGTCAGAGTTTTTGGACAACTTCGAAAGACTGTAGACAATCTAAGAACCCTCTCAACGATATTTGAGTTCATGGGGATGCTACCAACTACAATTCACACGATATTTTTGTGCCACGTTACCTTTTTTCTTGCGGAACAAATTAAATGTGTCAACTATAGTGGAATGACAAAAGTTTGAAGCAAAATATGTTCGCAATCCCTTCGTCTGGGCCACGCTTACCCTCCCTGGTGAAAGTATTCGAAAATGTGGCATTTCGACTTTGGTCACCAGAGATGCCCAACCTTACCTCCTACAAGGTGTTCGAATATCACCAAGGAGAGGCAACAACCCTTATCTCCCATAAGAAAAACCAAAAGCTCCCAAGAAAGGTCATGACACTTATCCGTCATAAGAATCTTTTGACTCGACCTATTCAGTTGTCACCAAGGCCATCCACCTCAAGCCACCTCAAAGGTTTCATGTCTTACCGGAACACAAACATTAAGACGTTATCTGAAATTCGAAACGGTAGAGACTCCTAAAGGCCTAGTTCGACCCTGCCTGTAGGCTGTGATACGCGAAGGGCATGGTGGAGCGCCCCTCACCCGAGAAGATATAACTCAACTCTTGAGTGGATCCTATAATTAAATCAAATTCTACCTAATTAACAATTAACCGTGTATCAACAAGTGACATAGATATTTGTGAGTATAAATAGTCTCTCGTTGTCACGTAACTCATCACATTTTACACTTGGTTAGTTGTAGTTACTAGTCACTTAGTAGTACTTAATACAAGACAAAACACAAATATCATGGATATCTAGTCAGTTATCATAAAAATGGCGGGTCGTACCAGCTCCTCGCTACGCGGCAGCGTCTCAGAAATCCGATCAACCTGCAATGACTTTAATATTCCGACCAACTTCTTTTTGCTCAAATTACCAAACCACCCTCTCCTCCACAACCAATCCACCGCCAACACACCCTATTTGTTCGATTTTAAATTTGCCCCCCTTTTTCTGTTTCACATCAGCGCCAAAAACAAACAATCGGAATTTCCAACTCCGACGAGACGATCAACACGTACCCCACCGTCCAAAATCCGAATCAACACCACCACCTCGTCTTCGTCATCACAATGGCCACTGAAATTTTATAAATAACCGATCCATTTGAGCTTCGTCGTCGCCAATTTCTCTTCTGCAACTGATTTTTAACTAGCAGTTCAAAGAAAGTACGATCATGGAAAACCCTAAGTTTGGTCGAGTTCCGAGCACGAGGGAGAGAGTGGAGGACATTCTCTCTGCTCATCGCAACGATCTCAGTTCTCTTCTCTCCAGGTTTCGTTTCTTGTTTCTGAAAGCTCCTCGCAGCAATTTTTCACTCTTTCATTTTAATTCGTTTAATTTATGAATTGAAGGTATGTAGATCAAGGAAAAGGAATATTGCAACCTCACAAATTGATCGATGAACTCAAGAATGTTATTGGGGATGATGAAGAAGCCATAAATAAGCTCGTTGATCCTTTCAGTGAAGTTCTCCAATCTGCCCAGGTAGCTTCATTTTTCATTATAACGTTTCAATTTTAAGTTTTAATGAGACTCTTGTGAGTTTTATTAAGTGATGATGTGATTAATTGGCCCAACTATTTGCCACTTGAATTCATTGTATGATTGAACAATTATTGCCTATAATGTCTCCATTGGTTCAAGCATCACATTTCACTAATATAGGCCGTGGGTTCGAATCTTGTTGAGTGGGACGTGTAGCTAGCTCAGCCCATTGAGCCAAAAAATTTAATCCTAACACTAGCTAGGTAATGGTTCCGGTTATTCAGTGAGCTACTGTTTGTTATTGTTGTTGCCACAAGTACGTCTTTTGTTTCTTGTGCTTAGAAAGTAATCGGAATTTATGATATATTTGCGGTAGATATATTTTTGGGGTGAAAACAGGATGAAGACAGTCTTGTTTTACTTTTCGAACTATTTGATTTTGTGATAGGAAGTGATAGTTCTGCCTCCATTTGTGGCTCTAGCAATTCGTCCAAGACCTGGTGTTTGGGAATATGTTCGTGTTAATGTCCATGAGCTCAATGTGGAGCAATTGAGTGTTTCTGAATATCTTCGCTTTAAAGAAGAGCTTGTGGATGGACCGTAAGCAACTCTTTTTAAACTTATATGTGCAAATATGTAAATGAAACTAGTTATCTTGGTGTGTCGATGAAGAGCAATAAGTTACTCTTTTTGTTTATTATGTTAGTTCACAGGACATTCACACACTTGAGATTGATTTTGAGCCATTCAATGCAAGTTTTCCACGCCCCAACCGCTCTTCATCCATTGGCAATTGTGTTCAATTCCTCAACCGCCACCTTTCATCAATCATGTTCCGTGACAAAGACTGTTTGGATCCTCTACTTGATTTTCTTAGAGCACACAAGTATAAAGGATGTGTAAGTTCACTCAAGACAATAGACTCCATAAGCAATTTCATGATTAGTTAAGGACAAATTTGTCATTTTTGTTGTCTTAGAATGATTCCTCTATGAAGCTAAATATGTAAATGATATATGCAGGTGATGATGTTGAATGATCGGATTCAGAGTATTTCCAGACTTCAGTCTGCTTTGACTAAGGCAGAAGATTATCTTTCTAAAGTTCCACCTAATTCACCATTTTCTGAATTTGAATATGCGTAAGCTTCTATGTGATTTTGGGTGTCTTTGGACATGTATGAATTTATATTAATTTTACGTAACATGGTGTTCTTATCTTGTCACTTTGTGCAGGCTACAAGGAATGGGTTTTGAGAAAGGATGGGGCGATACTGCAGAGCGGGTATTGGAGATGATGCATCTTCTCTTGGACATTCTTCAAGCACCTGATTCTTCTACATTAGAGAGGTTCCTTGGAAGATTACCTATGGTACTTAATGTTGTCATTTTATCTCCACACGGATACTTTGGGCAAGCAAATGTTTTAGGGCTGCCAGACAC
>JAYMTH010002682.1:0-12139 GCA_036897465.1 Pelargonium australe
ATATATATATATACAAGAAAATAAAATATGCTTATTATAGAAGCTCTAGTCTATTTTCAATCCCAAACCTTTTGGTTTTGGGTGGATAAATCTGATGCAATAATAATGGGACTCCAGTGCATTAAAATACCCATTATTTATTTAGGATATGATGTGTTGTGTTGTGTTTAGATAGCATGCATGATTATCACATTTTGAAATGAAAGTGATGTATAGAAACAACTTGAGAGACTTTGAAATGTGTTTTTGGGATCCACAAATGGTTTTGTAGTTCTTGTTGTATTGTAGTGCTTTTCTTTGTTTTTACTTGTTTTTGGTTCATGAGATGAGAGTTGAACTAGCACTCATAGCTTGTGTGTGTGGGGTCCATTTACCTATCTTTTTGGAGTTTGAAGGATGATCCTTATCTAGGAGATATAAAGGAAGAAGACTATTTCATATACATACCACCATATATGTATATGTATATGTATGTGGAAGAGTAACACGTGGTGGTGACGGTGCGTGTAAGTTACATGTAAACTCAATTGGTGGCTTTGTAAACAATTATCGGTAGAGTTTTGAATATTTGTGAGTGTAAAACAGGAGTAAAACTGAAAATTTTGAGAATAGCTGACACAAAACAAAACAACTATAGACACTAATAGGTGGAATAAAGAATATTTATAAATGCGAAATGTTACAAATTTACATGCAATATTTATTTGTAGACAATAATTGACGATTTTTACAGTTTTATTTCAAAAAATCTGATATAAAACTCGGACAATCAACTCTAGCCTCTGAATGTATCTAAGGCCACCCTTGCACATTCATAAATGTAGGGTGCCCTCCCTTTTGTCTATAACCATTTTAGGTACTTAGCTATAGAGAATTAAGAGCTCTCTAGCTACTTGCTTTTTCACTAACTTGCATGAAAAAGATCAAACCCACATGGACAAACTACAAAAGTGGTAGGGAGGGCACTCATCAAAACCCATAAACCCACAAAAAAAAAAAAAGGGGGATCCACCATTTTCTTGATTTTATTCATTTCAATCCTCTCTCTCTCTCAACTTCTCTATCCACCACAAACTTATAGTTCCCCTCTATGAGCTCAACACAAGCCAAAAGAGTTTAGGACCCTCCTATTCATTAGCTTGCTCTGAATTCAAAGCTTCCTTGAAAAAATGCACAAGTACTAGAAAACAAAAAGGATTGAGTCATTGAGCTAAGTTGTGTGTTCTTTAGTGAAAAAACTCAAAAAATCTAGATGGGGAGTGTGCTTTCAACGGCATACTAGGTGATATTTTGTTCAATACTTGAGTTGTTACGATATTTTGTTCAAAATATGTAGTTTGGCAAACACGCGAGAACATGTCATTTAACCTGCATTTACGAACATATATTAGAAGGTTCCGTCTATATTAATCATCAACAACAGTAGTGTTCCAATGTTGAAAACAAAAGAGTTAAGTCAAGTTGTGTGTTTTGATGTGAAAATTCGAAAGAAAAAAATCAAATGCATATTAAATGACATGTTCTGACGTGTTAACGTCTGAATTATTATGATATTTTGTTTAGTATGAGTAGTTTCGCTGACACGTGAGCCATGTCATATAACTTGGAAGCTCCATTCATATCAATCATCAACATCAACAACAATGTAATAACAATCTATCATACATATTGTAGGAAATACAATAGGGAGATGCCATAAAACCAAAAAACTATGAAACAAACATGGAGTGCATGTTTTCATGAAACACCATTTTTACAAACCCCCCCAATTTCTTGGCTCTTGTCACTAATGGTGGTGGTGGAGGCACTCCACAGGAGTCACTGGGAACCTAGCTTTGTCACTACAATAGTCATAAACCAAGTGATTGGCTCTAACCCACAAGAGCTGGTGGTTCTGGTGCAAGCTCAACTCAGCCATTGTTGGCTCATCCCACCAAAACCTCTTCTCAGAGCTACTACTACACCTCCTGGCATTATCAGCAGCTGCCATTGGCACAGGACACTCACAAGCATCAATCTCAAATCCCTTGTAGGAGGCAACAAATGGAGCATGGCTCCAATCAGTCTTGACCCTTCCTCCTTGTGTGGCCCAATCATCAGCATTCCAAATTGAGCTATACACTCCCATGGCTTGGTCCTTGGGGAATGGCACACCCTTGTGCTCCATGTTGGTGTGGACTCTAATTGGAGTCTCATCCACTAGAAACCTGAGTAACATAAGCACACAAGATTGTCATATAATGGAGCTTTGAATTCACAAGGTCTCAACAACAGAAAAGCCAAAACCTTTTTGGTTTTGGAAGTATCTTGATTGACATATTGGCACATATCATCCAAGTTTGGATCCCCTTTTTTTGTGGGTTCTTGTTTTTGTGTGCTTGTGATCAATGTCACATGACACACATGGACCACACAAAGCATATGGGTGACATAATTTACTTGCCCCTTATAATTAGTCTACAACATGTTCACTAATTGGAATGTTTATTACATGCACTCATTGTTAGTTTACAATATGTTCATTATCAGTCTACACCATATCTACTCGGAACATGCAATTAGCATTTTAATCACACGTTCACAACTAATCTACAATATGCTCGTGAGCTCGTCCTTAGTCTACAATACAGCTACTTAGAAGACAATTAGATGTCAATTACATGCCCTCGCCGTTAGTCTAGCTGCAACATGTTCACGCCTAGTCTACAATATATCGACCTCAAACATTCGTTTAACATGTTAGTTTCACACTTTCGTAGTTAGTTTACGACATGTTCATTGTTAGTCTACGCTATGTCTACTCGTAACATGCAATTAACATGCACCAAGACTTTTACTCAAAACAGAACAAGATAGCTCATACTCAAGATGAGGCCATTACAATAGCATGCACATTAAACACTACATGTACACTTAGCTCCTCCATCTGATGATATATATCATATGAACCCATAAATGCATACACACACACATACATACATACATACATACATACATACATGCATTAATGTAAACATGCAATGAGTGCTTACACAACTTGGCGCTGGTTCCAGAGGATGGAGTAGGAGTGGAAGCCTTTGGTGGGGTCAAACCAGAGGTTGAGTCTTTGTTCTCTATTGCCAACACCATTCACATACACATTGGTTTGGACAAGGTAAGGCTCACCAGAGGTGTTGCCAAGGAACTCAAAATCAAACTCATTGTGTTTTGGGCCATCTGATGACATCTGTGTGTTGCAGACAACAATTGAGCAAACAAACAAACAAAAATCATGGGATAAATTAACACACACACACACATCAATCAACAGTTCAACAGAAGGTCAAAAACTTGGACAAGGAGCTATTGGCTCATGAAAGCAACATTAATGAAAATTGAAGAGTGTGTAAGGAAAGTGGGTAGCAACTAGTACACTAAGGGGAGTGTACTCACACTCATTCATGAAATTTGAAATTTTTGAAAAGAAAACACATGATTTAAGTGTCTTTAACTGGAAATAAATTGAATGGGTTTTAAAGGTGATGGTGATGGAAAATCATTGAATTTGGGGGGACCCAATAGTTAGTGACTTAAGGACATGGATTTGCAGAAAATGAGATGATATCTATTGGAATTGGACACATGAGAATATGGTAAAAAAATTGCATAGGTAAATAAAAACTACAGCGGACTATTTGGACTCGAACTTGCAACTAAACCCGATCTGAAAGAGTTTATCTGCTAGATTGCGGGTTAGATTGGGTTGGACAAACCGACACAAATCCACACATTTCACATACTTAAAACCCGAAAACAAGGAACTGAAGTTCGAATTGACTGCTCTAATAAAAACCATGGCATTGAAAATTAGTGTGTGTTTTTACATACATAAAAAGCTGTAACAGTCCCAGCAGAGTCACCCTCCACAAGCTTGATCTGAATGTTCACTTTCCCAAACATGTATTTGCTTTTTGATTCAAACCCAGCTCCTGAAATTACCAATACAACACAACCCACCATTTCAATATACAGAAAACAAATATAAACATATATACATACATACATACATACATATATAAAATGACCCATTTCAAGAAATGATTGATAACATGAAAAAGTTTCAATTCTTTGTCACTGGGTCAGCTTGATCAGAAGCTCTCATGCAGCTGAGGACAGCACAATGCAGAAAACAGACGCTCAACAAGGCACAAACCCTAGAAGAGACCCATTACAGAAACCATTGAAAAGATTCAATTTTTATCATTTGGGCACAAAGATAGGTTGTGTAAATTACCAGAGAAGTTGTCAAGCTTGAGCCTGAGCACCTCTCCTTCATGGGCAAAATGGTCATAAGCCCAGTTGGGTTGGAAGAGATCATCAAACTTAGCTGAGCTAACCAGACCCACCACCATGACAAGACCCACAAAGAAACACAAGAACACACCACTAGACACTGAAGCAGCCATGGATTTTTTGAGAGAAGAGAAAAAAAAATCAGAAACAGAGGATTTGAGTGAAGCTTCTGCTCTGGAAAATACTCTGTTTTCTAGTCCCTACAACACTCACAGGGAACACTGTCCCTTTTTATAGCCGATTTCATTTGCCATGTCATCTGTCATCTTTGCCACGTCGGATTCCACGTGGGATTTTTAGCTTTTCGATCATCTTTGCTCTAGTAGTACTTTTTTATGGGTTATATATCAACTACTTGTTTTACATTTTTTTAGAGCACATTTTTCTTATTTAAGATTTAGTTTATAGTTGGCTTTTAACGGTTATAATAAGTTACTTATCCTCGTGTTAGTAAAAATGTTACGATAGTATGCCACGTCAACAAATGCGTTAACATCAACTTTTATTTTCAACTCTCTGACTGATTGTTTTTTTTTTATGTTCACCTCTAATACCTACTATGATATATGTTCATCATTTCCAAAGTTGTAGTTTTTTCAAAATGACCTTATTTTGGATGTGAATAAAAGAAATATTTTGGTCTAAACATTTCTCTAAAAGACACTAAGAAATCAAGAATCCAATATATAAAGTTCTATATCGTGACATTTTTACTGATGTGGCAATAGAAAACTGGTTGCAAGAGGTTTTATTCAAATAGAGTGAACTAAAAGACTGACTAGTCTCGAGACTAAAACTATTTATTATTTATTATAAGACTAGTATAAAGGTTTAAAACTTGAAAATTAAAAGTTAAAGACTATATCCGTAAAAATGAAATGAATGATATGACGTGACATTGTAAAGAGTATATTAAAAATTAAAGGTTAAAGACTATATCCGTAAAAATGAAATAAATGATATGTCGTGGCATTGTAAAGAGTATATTATATGTCGACGAAAACTAAAGAAGCTTGTAAAATGAGCTATTTTGCCATTTTTAAATATTAAATAATGTAGCCACTTGCACAGCTGGCAAAATGCTGTGGAGGGCACTAGGGAGGACATGTCCTTGTTTCAAGGGATGAGGGGCCACGTCACATCCAATAGGAGAGAGACACGTGGAGGATCACAGCTGTTACACTGACCTGTCCAGTTGTCACTGACACTGTGGACTTGGAGTTTTACTTTTGGTGGTTGCTGAGCTGGACAGTACAATCGGATTGTACAGTGCCATATCTTCATTTTAGAACCTTGTGTTGTCTTATGTTGTGTGAATTTTTTTTCTATCAAAATCCCACTTGGAAATTATTTTTATTCTCCATTTTATTTTATTTTATTGGATTGTAGGCATTGTGTTATTTTTTTCTATAATTTTTTTAAAAAAAAAATAAACTCAAAATAAGACATTCAATTTTATTTCATAAAAAAAAAAAAAACAATTTTTTTTTTACTAAACTACTCCTCAAATAAGTTAAGAATGTGAAATTATGTCCAACACGCATCGCGCAGTCGAATAGTTTTGCTCGTTTCGTTTGTACCGTTGTTCACACCGTTGTCAACTGTTAAGTTTTGCTCAGTTTCCTGCATTAGAATAATATGATTAAAAATTAAACGTAATTTTTTTACTATAATGTTCAACGACAAACATAGAGGTCTCTCCTCAAGTGTTATATAACAAGTTGAAATGATTGTACAGCTGAACTCAATAATGAACCATTTACCACTATTTGATTTTTAAAACATTACCCGATGTTTATCTTTTGAACTTTGAGAAATGTGCCCTTATAATTAATAAAATTAGTGTGAATTAGACACATAAATATTAGTAATTAAATGTTAAATAAACCATTTTGTGGAATGGTTGGGTAGAGAATGGGGACCAAGATTTGGTACTTCTTGTTGTTTATGGTTTTAGTGACTTTCTGGCTGGCACAGAATAGGCAGCAACATCATGTCCTTAATAAACAAACATTTTTGCAACAAAAAAAAAAAAAAAAAAAAAAAAAAAAGTACCTAATTTTATACCAATTTAGTAATTTTTTCTAAAAAGCATTGGCTTTTGTTTAAAGTTGTATTTCAAAAATCTTATTATTCTCTATAATCACTCATGATTTGGATTTTAAAATTAGTAATTATGAGAATAATTATAGCATCCTTTGGCTGGTTTCACAAAATGAAAATGATTCAAAAACTAGTGTTTAAATAGTTAAGTGGATTCTTCATTATGGGTCCATCACTATCTCAATGTGATTTTTTAGTCCTTAAGTGTGTGTTGATGTATCTTGTTTTGAGTGTGTTTGTAAAGAAAGGATCGTTTTGCGTCTTTTAACACATAAATTACGCTCATTTTCATTTCGTTTGTAAAATAGTCAATTGTCGAGAAATTGGTCAAAACGGCGATTTTGTCATTTGTTTCATTTCAAAACTTCAAATGAATGCTTTCAACTATAAAGAAAAGAAGAAGAAGAAGAAGAGAACGTTAATAACTTTTTGCTTGATTATCTGATAGGTAAATTTTATGTTTTACGTAATTTCTCGAGAGAAATACGATTGTGAAGTTTGCGCTTGAATTTTCATGTTATTGACTTCGTGAACGCAAAACAAATGTCTAAATTTCAATTATTAAAAAGCTGATTGAGACTCGTTGTTATCCGTGTATAGGATAATTTTTGTTTATGAGATTTGGGTGCTTCACACCCAACACCATGATTCTCCAAAAGAATTTTGCTTATTCTTTTGGAAAAAAAAAAAAAAAAAAAGTACATCCATAAGAGAGTAGAAGCATCTTATTATTCTCTTCTTTCTTTTCGTTATGGATCTATAGATCTCTAAAAAAAGTTAAAAATTAAAAATTTATATTATTAATTTGAATCTTCAAGTTTCTGACAACCATCACTAGTTGGATCTCAACCACTATTTAAAGTTACAATAATAAATAAATTTTACAAAAAAATTCCCTTCTTTTTTAGGCAAGAGCTTGTCAAAATATTGCTCTGAATTTATCAGAATCTGAATCATATGATAATTCTTAATCTCACTTAAACACTGTCAACAACTAAAACCCAGAAAAAAGAATCATTCTTCAATCACCATTACCTTAATTTTCTTCACTAATCCACGATTACAAACGACAAATCAATCAATACTATATAATGAAAAGTTCAAGAAACGATTCAATAAGTTCATAATTCCCAGAACAACAAGAACCAGACACGCATAAGAGAAATACAAAACGTGCATGCAGGTGCAACCAACATAATCAACAAATCTAACTGTGTAATTGTATAAAAGATGTTCATCAGATCGGTTTTGAGTGTGTGTAGAATGCAAGACAATACAATATTCGGATTAAGATTAAAATAGTACCTAGAAACTACAAAAGAAGCCATTTTTCATGAAAATGCATTATTTCCCGAAGATGAGTCTATTTACAACATCAACTGGCAAGGCATAAGCGGGGTCTATAGCTTTCACTCCGGGATATTCAAGAAGCGAGAGTCCTACATTGACGCAGAACAAGAAAAGTTACTTTCTTAAATGCCATTTAAAATAAAATTAGGGGGTGACTGAAGATAGTACAACACACTAACCGAATAGATAAACCCTGCAATCTTTCCAAAAACCTTTATGTTAGTGATGATGTTCACTTAACATAATCCAATAAGAAGAAAATTTCGGATCCGGTTGTAGGAATCTTCAGATGTTCATATTTTAACAGTAAAGGGGCAAAAGGGTACTATAAAATAAATAAATCGTCATGTGCGCAAGACATGTAATGAGAGAGAGCTTTCGGGTTATGTTTAACTGGCACAACGGGTTTGGAAAAGTTTATAAGGGGCTGGTGTTGTGAAAAAAAAAGTTTAGGTTGTCATGTGCAAAAAATGTAGAGTTCATATGGATTATCTATGATTTTTCCAAAAACTAATACCATGTGAGATACAGACATCCATTAAACGGCATTTTCTTCGCACCATAAAACTTTAACACGAAAACAGTTGCTGACAACTGGTACGTAAAGAAGAGTAAATATCCCACCAACCAAACAGAATATTAGTGGCATCAACAAGAAACTGAAAGTTAGATGGCAAATTTCAGCTAGTACAAAGAATTTATATGCAATATCAGAACCTCAGGCCTAAAGATCTCCACCAATAAGAAGGCCCTACGAGTACGTCTAATGAATAATGACTAAAAGGAGTGATTAATTTCAAATTTTCGATCTCTTAGTATGGCATGAACATGGTTCATAATTTCATAATAAAATCGGTCACCTCCATGTGGATGATTTGGAGGGGTAAATACGGATTACTACCGAGCTACACTTTTTGTTTTCGATAACATTTACGCCTTGTATGTTTTCACTCCGTTTGTATATCATCAATTTTAATAGAGACCTCTATCTTTCCTCATGTGGTTTGTACATGACATTCTCGTGTCATAAATACTATATCTAAATCCAAAATCTGAGGGAGAAATTGGAAAGATGAAGTGAAATGGGCATTTGGTTATAGTTGATTAGAAGGATATTTTGGGAATTTGCAAATAAGAGAAAGCCGGGAATGAATTTCTCCCATAAAATTGATGATTTACATAAAGAGTGAAAACATATGAGGTGTAAATGTTAATAAATATAAAAAATTGTAGTGATGTGTTTTGGGACATCATAGCTGGGTTGTTTCCGTAATTACCCCTAATTCATATCAACAGAGAGAATCAATTACATACCAGCCACTCCAAAATATGTATGGAATACGTCAACAGCATCATCAGGTCTATCTGATATTCCTCCGTTTTCTAGATCCTGAAAACACGAACAACTAATATTAACATCTCCGAGAAAATCTTTTTTTCTTTTACACTATAAAACAGAAGTTACATAACTCCGAGTTTCCGAGACAAATACCAATACTAAATGATAGCTTAATCAGTTTGGTTTTTACCTGACAGTCTAAGATGAACCTAGTAAGCTTGTCCTTGTCGATCCAATGAACTCTGTCAATTATGATTAAGCTGGAAAGAACCCACCACGAGTAGCAGACCTGAAGAAATCCAATAATCATGATCATTGTGAGAAGATTCAACAAGACTGTTCTGAGGTAATAAGCTAAGTTTCAATAGAAATACACACGTCGGGAAGTTTCTCGGGGCGGCCATTGAGACCCCCACATTTGACTTGCCGCTCACATAACCACCACCCAAGAAGGTCCTTATCAATAAGTTGTAGAGATCCCATAATAGCAAGAGCACCCACGCAACAGAAAACTGCACATCACGACAATGTTTTTGGTGGTCAAAGAATGAAACATCAGCCATGTATGCATCCGAGAATCCATATGCAACCTAAGAAAATTCAAGGAAATTGTATCAACATACTTTGCCCAGCATGAGATTCCCCGCCAGGCACGCATCCGAATCCGCCATCCATATTTTTGCAACTTACGACGTATTCCACAGCCTTACCCACGTTGATTTTATCCAAACGATGTAAGATTGAAAGACAACATACTGAGATATAAGAGAACCTAAAGAAGGAAAGCAGATTCAGTTTCGTAAAAGATTTGCAGCATCTGCACGTGAGGAAATAAGAACTCAAAATAACGAAAAAGGAGCTAGGCAAAGAATACCGTGTATCAGTTTCACCCCACATATCCCCTGAGAAGGATCCATCTTCATTTTGCAGCTCAACAATGTCTAAACTTACCAATTAAGTAAACATAAATGATACACTTGAACCATTTATACAGTTAATATAGTTCTCCGTATCATTCAGAAGGAACCTATTTGTATCTCTACTGTTCGTAGGTTATAAATGTCACAATAAAAAGTTCATATCAATGAAACTCACGATCACTAATCGGCATCTAGTTAGCTTGGTATCTGAAAATAAAACAGACTTGCAACACCTGCATATGCTAATGCTATTGCCGCCACAATTTTCAGAAAAAGCATATAGTTTATAAAGCATGGCTAAGAGATATTCTCATATGCTGTGAGCGATTACAAAGCTCACAAATACGCAGAAGGATACAATTTGTCACCTTATCAACATCAAGAACATCTAGCTTGTCAAAAAGTGCCAAAATCTGCACTGCGCTGAGGGTATACAGAATATGTGGATCATGTCCGACATTACCACCAAAGCCACCTGCATAAATAAAGGATATCACTTTGTGCTCTAAAATAAAATCATTGAACTGCTTTACATCCTCACATTATTAACTTTTCCATAAACTCTAGAACTCAAATACTCCCAATTGTCGACAGGAGTGTTTGTTATTACCGTTTAAAATATCAATTTGAAGAACAAAATCTTATTAAAAAACAGAATAATGAAATTCAAAGACGATAAAGGATATATACAAACCAGATTCATGTTGGCACTTCATGACCCATGACACAACCTCATTCACATCTATCGAGTCAAGCTTTCCAAGAAGATCCAGAGCAGTTAAGCCCCAGTATGCTCCATTCATTCTTAGATGGTCCATCACCACAGATTCAAAACTATCCTTTTTCTGAGTACCAAATCATATGTTCAAATAGATAAACGATCAGGCGGGTAACAGCAAATCTGCAACTTTATATGAACTTGAAAAAGAAACAAAAACTACAAATTATAATGAAAGATACCTTTTCAACTGACAAAATGTACTGAACATGTTTCTCCACTGCCAACTCCCCCATTCTGCCATCCATGGCGCACATTAATGTTAAGCTCAGGGTGATTTAAACCACAAAACAAAAGTATGGATAACAAATTGTAGCAAGTACAACTCAAAAGTCTGAAATTGAATAAAAAGCAGAGCACCACACTCAATCAACAAACACACAGGACAATTTTACAGAGAATTTCTGCAAGCCTAACTTCCTCTCACGAGTCAGGAGGCCTTAAGATTATTGTTTTACTCAGCAACCCCTCTGTCTCCACAAGTCTTCAATTAATACTCAACACTAGCTGCCCATATTCTCGATGATGCCGGCAACAAACTAACAGAAAACACCCCTAAAAAAATCTGCAACTAACACTACACGAGCCATATACCTACAACCACTTATTACCAAACACTTGCAATGACACCATATTCTCTAAACTTACATATACGCAACACCCTCGAACAACACCGTCACTGCTATTTGAATCTGAAGACCATTGAATTAACCGACGTTACACAAACTTATCATATTTTTATTGTATTTCAAAGTTGACCTCTTTATGTATAATATCATCTATTTCTATCAAATTCACAGACCAACCCGATCTAGCAGCACAGAATCTCTAAAGAAAACTCATTTTCTGACCCAAAACTTCATGGAAATCAAATGGGGTAGAAATGTAAATTAGTACCATTTCAAATTCTAATTTAGAATTTTTTTTCTACCATTTCCTCCTTAATAAAGGAAAACTAAACAAACATAATTAAGCTATGAAAATTTCAAGTTCAATCAAAAGATCTTAAATTTAGTCATAGAATCAATTTCTAATAAATCCCAAAAGACTTGTGATCTTAGATAATGCATACTGGTGATGAATTTTAGCAAAACTTCAAGGTAAATTGCAATACAACTAACAGTTCACTAACAAAGAATCAACTACCAGCGTCGAGCTCCATATTGCAAATATATATTTCCGAATCAAGAGATTCAAATTTTAAGATGTTAGGAGCCTAAGCGTACCTGGTGGATTGCTCCGATGAGGTGTTTGAACTCACTTGACCGGTTGAATCTGAAGAGGAGAGACAAATCGTCGACGGTTGAGCTTGAAGTG
>JAYMTH010002683.1:0-12139 GCA_036897465.1 Pelargonium australe
CAAGGTGTTTGAGAAGGAAATGATCGAGAATCGGGACGCGAGACGGGAATCGAACAAGGAACATAATCAGCTTCAGAAGGAGGAAGAGAAAAGGAGTGGGAGTGAGAGCTCGTCGCTTTACAGTTTGGAGAACATTAAGAAAGATTACAGGTTGAAGAAGCAGAAAATTCATGCTGGGTTGTGGACTAAAGAGATTGAGAAGCTCGAGGAAGCAAAATTGGGAGGTTCGGGTGGAGGTGGTGGTGGAGATGATATTGATAGATTGCTTGATAGTGCCTCTGAGTAAGAAAGCTTTCTTCTTTCAGTCTCTTCTAATTTTGTTCAATTTTCAAGTTATTTATATGGTTCTGTTTCATTGCTCTAACACATATGTTAATATATGAGCTTGAAAACATATGAAATGGGTTTGTTGATTCAATTTTAAAAAAAATCTCTCTTTGACTTCAATGGATTTGGTTGAGAGGATTTTGTGGAGGAGGCTGGTTTTAGATGCTTGGACATTAGTACTGTCATTAGACTCCCAATAGAGATATGCAATGATAATACCAATAGATTGACCGGTAGTTGCTCTGAGTAAGAAAGCTTTCTTTTTTCTATCTCTTCTTCTTCTTTATGAGCTTTGTGAAATGGATTTGTAGTTTCAATTTCAAAAAAAATCTCTTGGACTTCATTGGAATAGTTTGATAGGATTAGGCAGAGGAGGCTGGGTTTTAGATGTCAGGACATGAGTATTGTTATGCGACTCAATAGAAATATGCAATGATGATATCAATAGACTGCTCGATGGTTGCTTAAAATCTTTCTTCTTCTTCTTTGGTTACTCACAAGTAATTTGGTCTAGATATGCTTCAAATGATACAAGACAATGTGATATCGTTCTCACTTCTCATGTTCCTGCCAAAAGTCTTAATCAAATATCAGAATATATACACTGCACGAGTGCTATTTTGTTTGGAGTTTAGTAAATTTCCATTCGGTCCACAAAATTTTACTTAACTAAGCAGTAGGATATGTTAAATCTTCTTACTTGTTTCCATGTCACCATAGTTATTTTTCTTCCTTTTTGCCCTCTTTGAATGACAATATATCATGTCCGTAGCTTTCAAGTTTAGTTTATGCAGAGGCTGTTTGTTAAATGAACTTATCGGCTTTGACACTGGACTGTTTCAGGATATTTGACACCACAAATGATGATTTGAACTACTCCAAAAAGACAAGCTCTTCACAGTTCAAAAACAAGCCAGATGGCTGGGAAGCAACATCCAGGGTTCAAGATGGAAATGTATGGGAGATGTCACAAAGGGAAGAAGATATTCTCGTCCAGGAATTTGATCGCCGTCTTGCATTCAACAAGTTCCAAGTATGTTAAAATGATTATGCATGTTTACCGTTCTCTCCTATAGCCAAGATATTGTAAATTGGATGCAACCATTCACCACTCTTTCTTAACTTGTTGCAGATAGCTAGTTTCTTAAAAACTCACATATTTAGCCGGAGGAGACCAATTGATGGGTGGAAGTACATGATAGAGGAGCTGGGGCCGAACGCCAAGAGAAAAGAGAAGGGTAGGGTTTCAAGGTTACCGAGTTTGTCAGATACATCAACTCAACCCTTCAAGGAGGAGAGCGATGGCACAGCATTACACAGCAGGACACCCGTGCGCAGCAGTCGCGCTCGCACTGGCCCCAGAAAGAGGTAGTTAGTGGAACTGATCATGCATTTTTAAATGCTGAATTGAACTTACGTTTTATTTTCTTTTATACATACACAATCTATTATCCAATTTCTACAATATGGCTTCATAATTTTTTTGTGAGTTAATTTCTAATAAGTTTGTAGTATTTAGCCTAACAAAAATAAGGCCCAAACTTGGACCAAAAGAAAACGAAAGTTCAAGCAAAAGTTTATAAATAATTAATTAGGATAAGTGAATTTTAGTATTTTTACTAGAAGATTGCCACCCTTATTGAGAGGGCAAATTATTAAGTGAATTCGTAGTTGCAACGTTTTTTGTTTGTTTGCAGCTATGTGCAAAGCGTTATAAGTTTGACGTAGTTATCTACATTTTCCCACCTTATGTTTGTTTATAAGCATTTTAAGTGTGGTAAGTAACAAAACAACGTATTTACTCGCAAAGTCAGTCATGATACTATAAAACTCAACCTAAGGCCTATCATCTGACCTCCCTCCAAAAGAGATTTTGAGTGTTCAGGTGACTCCTTTACCTTCCTGAATAGAATGTCTGGTGTTGCACTTTCGAGTATGATATTGTAGATGAGTTAACCTGAATAATTGAGCTCTTTCAGTTTCCAAACATTCTAATCAGCCTCAAAAGGAAAGTGTATGAGACGTACATATTGAATATTAAGTGTGGAACATCTACATATATCTCGAGATAGCAATTTACATCTTTCTGTTTCTTTGAACATTCTTAGTTTTCTTACCTCTCATTCAACCAGATGGTAAAAAAAAATGAAATTTACAATATCCAGTGGAGAGGAAGAAGGTAATGGAGAATAGTCAATGATTGTCGAGTCTTTTCCTGAGGAAGACCGATGGATGTTAGCAGAGCCACATACTGCTCTTAAGTACGGATGTTGTGCTGCTGAAATACTCTGGGTCCTTGTTCAGTCCACCACCTCTCTGCTTGTTCTTCGGTGAAATGTCTCCGGCTGTCGAAAAACATCCAAATGTTCAGTTGATGGATATAGTTATTCATAAAACAACATTACTAACATCTTCAGAATTGCCAAAACTACTTGTACCTGAAGCGAATACGTTTGAGTTCATTACTACCATCTGGCAAGGTAGTAAGAGTTATGTACACGCCCGGTTGATTATGTAACACCCATTCTGCTCCTTCAGGTTGCGGCTTCAACTCTGCCCTTTCAGTTTGTGGCTTCAACTCTGCCTCTTCAGCTTGTTCCGTGATCCCATTAGATAAGATATGATTCTCAGCTTGTTCCGTGATACCATTAGATATGATATGATTCTCGGAATCACCATTAGACTCACCTTCAATAGATAATTCGTTTGTCCTATGTTTTTCATTGGGTTCTATGTTTAGAGCATCTGGAACTATTCCGGTCACCTCCTTCAACTGCCAGACAATGTAACAGCCGGAGCGTTAAATCGCGAAGGGATTATTCTCTTATTCTAAAATAGAATAGCTAATTGCATAAAATCCACTCTCATTTGGTAGCATTAGAAAAATAATGCAGCTTGAATGGAGAAAATACTCAACCTGAGCAGTAAGGAACCTAATAACTTCCTTTGCAGATGTGCATTTCTCAGCTTCATCCGCAGCTACTGCAGAGACATCCTTCAATTGTTTCAATGTTCTCTGAAGCTCAGCTTCAAGTTTTTGGGATTTGCGAGTAAGATCTTCTACCTACAAAATATAGTAAAGTCTAAGTCAGTATAATATGTACTTCAACCAAATCAATAAAACAAACAAATTAAGTCTGTCAGTCTAGTCAAATAATCATAGTTTGTTTTCCTTCATCAGGGTAATATTGAAGCCCAAGCCTTGGATCATATGAGCTAGGCTTTAGCTGAAATTACTAGAATGCAAGCATTAATTTAAAAATAGTTTATCACTTGCTTTCACTTTTCAGATGCCACTTAATTTGAACCAGTCACTTTGGGACTTAGCTCCAACATATTACCTACAATGTTAACTATTGATGGTTATATTTTATATTATTTTGCTTTGTACTGTTATACTGTCGTTTGCATTTTTGTAGTCTTCAACAAGATTGTAACATCTAGATCAAGTGCCAGACAGGAACATAAATTTAGGATAAGATGCATGTATGGGTGACCAAAAGCTATAATATAGTCAATTAAAGCATTTTGAGCAATCTCACCTGTGCTCTTAGAATGATAGTTTCTTTGCTTATGCCATCATTTCTCTGCTTTGAAGCATCTAGAGAGTCGCCAAAACGATGAATTGATCTGGAAAAAGGAGATGTTGTCCCGGACATAGGTGATGTCACCCCAGAAATAGGAGATGTTCCCCGAGACATTTTAGTGGTATTAACTAAAGCTGAAGAAGCTTTCTTTGAAGCCACTACAGAGAAAATTGATGATTTCAGTGAAGGAAAGGCTCCCTGTATATCTTGCTTGCTGCTCTCGGACTGATTGCTGGATCCAAAAGATGAGAGCACAGACTGTTGTCCCTGTGATACAGGGATCCGAGGCTCAATATTTCCACCTTTACCTTTAGGAGTTCTCACAGCAGAACTGGGTTCTGTACCCTTTTTCAGTTTAGTGAAACAATCATCACAAACACGATATGGCTTGTTTGTTGTTGGAGCCAAAGAAGCTTTCTGAGATTTCTTGCTGCTACACATATTGCAAAATACTAGCCCACAGTTGTAACAATTATGGCGCTTTCTTCTAAAACCAAATGGATTGCGACAGGCAGAGCAGACTAAATCGTCATTACTAGATAACTCTTTATGAATACATATGACAGTAGTAAAGTTTGAACCACACTTTACACTCTTTACCTGCTTATCTTTCAAGAAATCCACTAGTGTTGGAGTATTCTTGTCATTGTTGTCTCCGTGGCCTAATTGCCCATTTCCACCCCTTCCCCAAGTATAAACCTCAGATTTAACAGTCCGAATCGCGACATGATAAGAGCCACAAGCAATCTCTTCAACAAAACAATCTGCAAGTTTACCCAAAACACGAGTCGGAGCCTCACCTTTGACTACAGGATACCCTAGCTGGCCATAAGCAGGACTACCCATTGTGTAAACTCGTCCGAAGGTTGTGAGAGCAACTGTGATTTCATTCCCACATGCCACTTGCCATATATTTTGATCATTCAACTTTTCTACAGGTTCCGGAAACAGTCTAGGATCTTGATCACCATGTCCAAGTCGACCTTTAACTCCATCCCCCCAAGTGAAAAGCTTTCCCCATGAAGTGTTATCAGCAGGCACTGAACCAGGTGAATCTTCTGTTTCTTCAATGACTGCAGCAGTGTGCCAAACACCACATGCAACCCTTGTTGTCCGTTGTCCTCTTAGAGCTTCTACTTCTCGGGGAATTCTTGCACTGCTACGATCTCCATGCCCTAGAGCACCAAATGATCCATCTCCAAATGTAAATAACTGGCCATGAGATGTCACAGCAGCTGTATGCCATGATCCACAAGCAATAAACGATACTTGTATACCATCAAATTGACCACAAACTCTTTTCGGAAGCCAGTGACTGGTTTCACTTCCATGCCCTAGAAGACCAACATTATGAATACCATCACCCCAAGTGTAAAGATCCCCAGAAAGTGTTACAGCACAAGTGTGATGCTCACCACAGGCTACTAATTCAACATTCAGGCCACTGAGAGTGTCAATAAGCTTTGGCTGAGAAACATTGGATTCCAGGCCATATCCAAGCCTACCTCCTGCCGCCTCCCCCCAACTAAAGATCTCACCTTGTTTGGTAACTAGCACAGCATGTCTGCTACCACAAGCAATATTGTGAACATCTAGAAGCACTGTTGAGACCACTGCCTTAGGTAGAAGATCAACTTTATGGATACCACCACCCAGCATCCCACCACCAATACCTTCTCCCCATATGAAAACATCTCCCAATCCATCAAAATCTTCATGATTAGAACCTTGACTTGATGAGCTTTTGTAGCTAGATGAGCTAACTCGGTTTGCTTCACCCGTAGAACTTCGAGCAGTTGAGTTATCTGTGCTTGCAACTGATATTGAATTAAGAGAATTGGAAACGGATTCAGCTTGACTGTAACTTTTGGGAGCTGCAGTATATGAGATTATGTCGGCGAGTGCCTTTCCCAATCTATTGTCTGAAATATTCTCCAAATGAGCCTGAATTCCCTGAGCATTTCCCAGATCCTGTAATATTTGAATAGAAGAAGAAAAACACAGTAAATGGTCAGTACTTCATCAGAACTTTGTAAAGGCAAAGAAAGAAACGGCACACTTCTACAGAACAAAGGTGAAATCAATGAACAATTTCCTCGTACAAGACATTGTGGACTATCTGGATCACTTCTGTGCTTGTGGTTACGAGAAATTAGTTTCTTTAAGGCGACAAACCAAACGTCAGCTTCTTCCTTGTCTTTACATATCTGCCCAGAGATTGGCTATGGAGTCAAATTAAGACAATTAAGTCTATAACTTCACAGGTTAGTTAACTTGTTGTATTTCATGCAATGAAAAACCTTAACTCACAATACTTTTTTAGTGACCCATACCTTTGTAGGATTGATAGGTTTCAACAGTACTTTCTTATGCTTAAGGAAAGACATAGGAACACTCACCAAATCCAAGGTCCTGTCATTGAGTATAAGAGAAAATGATTGATAATCTTTTTCAGGCCGAGGATAGCGCTGAAATGTAGCCTGAAAGACAAACAGTCTTTTTTAAGAAGAGGGTAAATACTAAGAATGGCAACAATATGTATAACAGATCCCGAAAAAACCAATAAAGATATCTATCAAATACAACCTTTTGTAAAATAAATATATGCATTAATGCAGCGACTCCAAACAGTTGTCTACCCATAATATTTATAATAAAATGAGACAAAGAGGGAGGTTATGATTATAATCTTACAGTTCGCTGTCCAGGAATGATCCTTGAGACATTACTAAGTTTGATATGTTTCTCTCTTTTGCCAGAGTACCATATCAATGCAGATTCATCCTGAAATGCAATCCCAAGAATCTGAGTAAACAGGACAGATAAATAGAAAAATGCCCTTTTTTTCCTTCTTATGGTTTATGTTCATATAGCATTATCGTATCCTTTAAAAACAAAGACTAGTCAGATGCTTGAAAACACAAGCATGTAAGGCCAAAAATGATTTCAGTGATTTACAGATGGGGAATGCATGGCAAGGCAAGGCAAGTGTGTCCTAAAGAAAAGAGAAAGCAGCTTACATTAGAAAGCCGGAATGCAGAGAACTTTGGCTTTCCTCTACGCCCATACTTTAGCAAATGCGACCCTTTCTTAAGCACAGAAATGGCCTGTAAAAAAAAAAAAAAAACATGAAAGAAATTCACTAAATGAGCTACAAAAGTGATTACCTCTTTTGAAGGACAAGAAAGCACAATGCATCACTATTCAACATAGAATGTGAATGAGTTAATACAGCACTAAGGCCTCTTTCTGAATGATACAAAACTACTCATTCTTAAAGTTTTTAACCCTCTTGAATCTGTCAGATAACAAAGATACCAGACATCAAAACTACAAAAATTTCAAAAATTTGCATTTTGCAATCACATAATCAAATAATTTTCTATGGTGCATAACATCAATATAGCAGCAGCAACAGAACAGAAAATGTTGAACCTGCTCAATATCCCTCTCGGAAAGAGCAGTTCTGTGAGAATCAGCAGCCATTCAAGTTGAAATGTGAGGTCTCTCGATGCCCAATTGTCGAACCAACACCCATTCCAACAACGATCCAAATTGTAAACTACACCTCGAGCCGGTCTCCAACTCCGGCCCATATGAAGACAATGTAGCTCAACTTCTTCGCTAACAATGTGAATCTATTCAATAAATCATCACAATCTACACCTCATGAACTCAACCATGAGCCAATTCAGCTCCGGGAAAGCTGAAATCACTCCCAAACAAACCCTAGAAATTCATACGCGGCCGAACCTTCAACAAGTCTACGAGATTGGCGAATTTTAACGCGAAATCAGCATTGTGAATCCAAATTACAGAGGTCACGAAGATGGAGATCGATTTTACCTACAATGCGCTAGGTTTCGTCAATCCGAGCCGTTTTACATGAATCTGAGGTCGCTGTGATCGCCAAAATCTGGAGAAAAAGGAAGAGGAGCGAGCTCAGAGAGAAATTTGTGAGCAATTGGATGCGAATTCGAGGTCGTTCAACAGCGTGAAAACCTGAGTTTTTGGAGCTTATATGGTTTGATTAAATCTTTGTCTCTCTTTCGTTTTCGTCTGTCTGAAATGAAGAAATCTAAATCAATCAAAACTTTTTTCTTTTCTTTTTTCGATAGTGTGATGCCACGTCAGCAAACTGTATGAGTTTGATTGGTTACAATTATCATGTGGGGTCCCTCAGGTGCTATTTTGTTTTTTGACTAATGGTTTTTCTTCTTCTTCTTCTTTTTGATGAAATTTTTTATTCCTTAATCATTTATAGTAGTATATTTTAAATTTGTATTCAATTTATTTTAAAATTGATAGATTATGTTATTTTTCTTTTCGATGTGTCTGATCCGTAGTGTTTGAATTATAAATAAATCAAGCCGCTCAAACAAAAATAAATCAACACGTAAAAAAGATGAACTAGAGTAATCAAAAGCTTGTAAATTTAAAATTTCATAAATTAAAGAGACAAAGCCAATTAGCGTATAAGAAAATAAGCTAACTAAAGCACAAAACGCCAATGAAATGGTAAAAGACAAGAAACCAATATAAACGAAACTTATAAGGGAAATGGATGATGTGGATGATTTTTTCAAGGGAGAAAATGAAAAAGTAGTTGCAATAAAAGAAGAGAAAATGAAAGTAGTGGGAATGGTGGACTTTTTTTATAGTAATTAATTGGGGTGGGGCCTGGGAGTGAAAGTAGAGCCGACAATATGGATTCGAATTTACGAGCATTCAAAATTTAGTCCGAATTTTTTTTTATCCAATTCAAATTTTGATCCAATTCGATTCAAAATATTATCGAATCTTATGTTTCAATTCGAACTAAATTTAATTTGATCAACTATACCACCTCTAATCGGAAGTGGTGATGGCTTTTGTAACTACCATGTATAGATGTTGAAGGGAGACTAGGTCACACGGGGAAGGTGGCATAAATGGGGTAGCAGAGATGGTGGAGGAGGGATGGTGGAAAGCCGTCTCGTAGACACCACATTGTCGGGGGTACATTTTTGTTGAAGGGCCGATCTGAAGGGGTTCAGACCAGCTAGGATAGGGTCGGGCCTTGCTGGAGACCACATTGTCGGGGGTACATTTAGCTCTCTTTGACTAGTTTAACAACATATAGTTCTCATTTGTTAGGAGATTTGCGAATAAAGTTACTCTGATCTCGCAAGGTCGTCTTTTTTGTGCCCAGCTCTCGGAATTGGATTGGATCCGACCAGTTTATCTATAGTCGGACAAATTTGTATAAGAACCCGCACCGTCGACCCGTCAAATTTGTGTGGTGAGTAGTGAGTGTTGTGTGTGGAAGGCAAAATGGGTAGAAAATGCAATTACAATAGTGGTGGGTGTTGATGAATAGTCACATTCATGGATGGGCAAAAATGGGAGACATATTGGGAGATGAAGGGCACAAAACATAGGGAAAAATTGGAGCGGAGTGGGAGTCCAGCCCGTGACAGCTACAAAGTGGTGGACTAAAATGGGCCCATACAACCTGAAATTTACATTTACATTACAAACAACACTTTCTTTTCTTGGTTCCCTGACAGCTACCCACTGTCTCTGCTGGACTTCATGGGCCCAGCACCTCCCTTATTGCTCTTTTTTTTGTTTCTTGCTCCAATCAAAATCATAAATAAGACTTCACTTCTCTTTTTTTCATCAACGACGGGAAATCATACTTGAAATAACAATGTTTCTCACTCTACAAATTTCATCATATACCGTCGACAATGAGACTCGAACTCAAGACCTCAGAAAAAATCTAAAGTGATATTAATCATTTGGCCCAACATGTCTTAGAAAATAAGACTCCACTTGCCCACACACTAGGTGGCAATTTCGGGTTTCAGATCAAACTATAACCTAGTTTGTTCGGATTTAGATTGATAGAGCTAATTTGATCCGAAAGTGTATCAGGTTCATCTAAAATTTGGGTTGCGGGTTAGACTTGATTACATTTTTGTAGGCATAAAATGGGCGACTGTTTCAAAAACTATACCTCAAATAAATCAAGAAATGTGAATAATAAAATCACAAAATCACCTCCCATAATTACACGAAACTACGGCCTAGCCTTTTCACTATTGCCAATAAAGTTGTAGTTAAATTAAAGAATATCGATGTTTGGCCTGGAAAGCGCTTCAACCCTCACATCAAAATCATTACTACTTATGTGAGAAGAAATCACCTTTTTTTTTTTTTTTCATTTAGAAATTGTACAATTATTTTGAAACATGTGAAGTAAATTTTTTTTTATTATAAATACTTAGTTATTTTAGCTTGGACTGAATTTATCATTTTTTTATAACAATGAAATTAACAAAATTATCCAATATTTTTTTATGACACAAAAAATTAATATTTATAATTTGATGATAAAAAGACAAGTTTGACAAAGAGAGACTGAAGACCTAACTAACTTGTGAGTTATTCGATTCGCATGTCAACCTGAAAATAGAAAAGTTTGAGAAGATACAATGGGTAAAGCATCATGAATGATCAAACCAAAAACACTAGATTCCTCCCTATAAACTTGAATAATCAAATTGAAGGCCCTGAAATCCTCCTCTCTAGCTTGAGTAGCACGAATAACTGACACGATTGCACTTGAAATTTAAGCCGACCGCGTGGAGTGCTCTTCCAACCGCCTCTCGTCACCATCGTGTATGTCATCTGATCCGACACCAAACTCGAAGTCTGATCCGATAACTCTGACCAGATCACCACTTTCTCCTTCTCTGTAATCGTCTCTTCCTGCCCCGAACGCGAATGTACACCGCAAATTTGTAAAACGTAACAAAACCCTAAATCGCTATCAGAACGAGAAAAATCGCAATGTGTTATATGCAAATTCAAGAGATCGTCACTGCTCTGAAATCAAAAGCAGTCGTATCCGACCGAAAATCCTACATCTTTGTCCACTCCAAAAATTAGGATGAAAACGATCACTTTCATTATATTCTCATACGTAATTCGAAAGATGGTACACAATACACGAATATATCCACCACATGTTTAGAGAATTTTAAGTTAATGTTGTACGTTCAATTATCGAGACAGATATACTTAGTTTGAGATTAGGATTGAACCTTTATATTATTTATATCAATAGAGTTTGTTCTTGTTACGAACAATGTGGCACTGCATGCAACACCATATAGATATTGAAGAAGAAATATAAAAATGAGTCATTTTCAGTTTTCACAGCTTAACTAACATTTATATTGACATTACAAAGAATTCAATGTAGATTAATTAAGGGGGTCCAAGATATAATTTTGACAGATTATGTTATGAGCTATGATTTCTTTGCAAATTTTCAGAAACATGAAGGAAATTAATGATAGAAATTAAAAGATCATAAATATATTCACTGGTGATAGGTAAAAAACAATGAAAAGTGAAAACAATTAAAGATTATATATGTGTATATATATAAATATGACAGCATTTTATTATGATCATTGTTTATTTAGTTACTTGTTTGAGCTATACCAATTGAACTGCAAAAAAATATGCTGATTATCTGGAATTAGAAACTTAGTATTAATGGTATAATCAAATAAACTAGTACATAATTATGAAATGGCATTTAAAGTATAGGCCCACAAATTGGTTGATCTAACTACACTCCTTTTATTATCACCTTAATCACAAAATTAATTTCCTTAGCTTGCACAATTTAAAGACATAACAAGAGAATTATACATATCCAGCAAGAAATTAGAAGAACCATTAAATATAAAGCAAATTGTAGTTAAGATGTTACATACACTTCAAATACAAAGGAAAAAGAAGAAGAATATAATTTAATGTGTAATTAATCTTGGAAATTAACATTTTATTTCCTCAAATAAACTGAAATTTCACAGCTTCTATTTCAAATCCTTATAATTAAATTAATTAAAGGAAAGACTCCTTAAGCACACAAAACATATATGAGAATTTGCAGACGTGGGAATGTTATAAAATAACATTGAAATTATTTGATGACTTCTCAATTTTTTTTATTTATTTATTATTATTATTTTATTTTTTTTGTTAAAAAGCATCAATTTCATTAAGATCAAAATAGAATTATAGACTCGATAAGTGACATAGAACCAACTACTTTAGTAACCTGATTCATAGATCTCAAATGTTCACATGAACTTCCAATTTTCATATAGTTGGTTGAAATATTAACTGCAATAGTGGAACAAACAGACTCGCTCTTGCTCTCT
>JAYMTH010002684.1:0-12138 GCA_036897465.1 Pelargonium australe
ATTAAAATTTTGGTACTAAGTCTGATACAATTAAAATTTAGGTACCAAATTGAGTTTCAGCCCAAAGTTTGGATACTTCCGGTGTCTTTAACGCTAGAAATTATTAATCTCAATTTTTTTGTTTGTTTTTTTTTTTCTCATTTGGTGATTGTTAATAATTTCTTTTCTATATCTCTGAAAAAATGGGCTTTAGGGATTTATGCTCTCTGTAGCATTAGGTTTTGAGTCATCAGTTTTAGGGTTTCACTTCTCCTTGCTCACGGCGGCGGCCGGCGGGTGAAGAACTAGCTGTAGGCGGCGTCAGTTCTGGCTGGTGGTGACAGGCAGCGACGAAGACAGGCACGACGAACGACGAACGACGACAACATAGACGAAGGTAAAGTATCGAAACTGATTTCAACAGGGGGTTTACGGCATCAATTTTTGCAGAATCAAGTCACGGGGTTTGATTGGAAATGGCCAGGGAGGTGAACGGTGCGACCGTGGGGGACAACAATGAGAATCAGGCGAGGCAGGTTGAACAAGCTCGCTTAGCCAAATAGTGGTTTTGGAGATGGGCGGTGATGGTTGGAGGTCACCGCGGGGGTTGGCGGTTTGTCCGGATTGACAGAGCCGTCATGGTCTGTTTTTGCCTTCACGGGTCTCGTGTTAGGACCCGAACAATATTGTGCGTGAAGTGTTCGGTGAAATGGCAGCGCTTCACTTGATGACTGATGTATTGTTTTTTTATCTGAGATTTAGCTCTTTGAGTTGGGTACTTATTGTTATGCATGGGAAGTGTTTGTCAAAATGTCTGAGCAATTTGTGATTCACTTGATTTATGTGTATTGTAAGTGTTTGGTGAAGGCAATGCCAATGAGTGGAAATGTGAAATTTATTTCTTTTGACATATGTTGGTTAGTTTTGTGTTTTTAGTATTTGAGCTGGTTACTCATTCAGACATGTGTAAACCGATAAAAGAAATGACTGAGCTATTTGTGCTTCCCATGATGATAAATTCGTTGTTTGAGATTTGGTATTTATGCCTGTGATTTATGTGTATTGTAACTGTTTGGTGAAAACATCGTGTGGAAAATATAATATTTTTTGGAGTTATGTTGGTTAGTTCTGTAACTTAGAAATGTTGTTTAAAGTACTTAAAAAAGAGAGACAATAAAGAAATGTTGATTAAAAAACTGACTTTAATGAGGACCTAACTCAAGTTATTTTTTTTTTTTTTTTTTTTCCTTTTTTTTTTTTCAGAATGGATGAATATCTGAAGAACAATATGTTTGCAACCCATGCTATTGCTGCTGTGGGTTCGGTGACATTGGGCACAGCTGTGACCTACCCACTTGACACTATCAAAGTTCTTATTCAGGTATGTATATTTTGCCTGGTGTAAGTTTTTCTGTGTTGATGGTTGAAGATTTTTTGGATACTTGCTTTGAAAATAATTTCTCATGCATTCTTTATCCTAATTTCTGGGCCGGAAAACAGGTTAGTTCAGGTTCCAATAAACAATGGACTATATCTCAGGTCGCGAAGATAGTTCAATCAAGGTCTGGAAATTCAGGTGATCTTAAAGTCCGTTGTCATTATTAGTTACCTTTTTGTTGTCCTACTTTTAACCTAGAATTTTTTTTTGACCCACTTCACATGCTTTTTCGATTTCGTTTCCCCAGTGGTTTCTCAAGCCTTAAATCCATGTATAAACGCATTTTTTTATATGATGCTTTTCATATTACAATTTGGTATTTGAATTATCTCGAGGTTTAAATTTATATTTGTTTTGGGGAAGTTTATATAACATATGCTTTAGAGGTTATTTATAATTTCTTCCTTAAACATGAATTGTTTTAAATCAATAAGCAATATTTTTGGTTTGAGCTACTGAAAAATGGGATACTCTATATATATACACCGGTCAAGTGTGAGTGTGATGAACTAATTGTTAACTTTGCTCTTCCACATAGAGAATCCACTGTCAGTAATGTTACCTAGTTTCCAAATCAGAAACTCAAGAGTTCATAGTGAGAACAAGAGAAGTTTCAAACGGAAAGGGCAGGCTTCTGGTGTGAGAAACATCAAAAGCTATTTGAACTGTTGGGTTATGGGTTGATGCTACGGTTCTTGACTTCAGATAGATTTGCATAATGGAAGATATATTTGCTCATTTGTATTTAACATACGGTGATAACATATATCTGAAGATAACATGGGTATTTGAAGCTTCAAATTGCATGAAAATTCTCAAATTTATTTTGATGATGTAATTACTAATTAGTGTATATATTATCTCTTGTTTTCTGTGTTTTTTTCCGAATGCTATATAATATTCTCTGTTGATACATACATGTTAAGCTGATCTAATTGTGATAGACAACTACAAATCCATAACTTACAATTGTTAGATGGTATTTATTTATTTATTTACAATGCCCTTTGCAGGTATGTACAGTGGGTTTGTGTCATCAACATTGGGTAAAATGCTGGGTTTGGGGGCGCGGTTTGGAGTGTATGAAATTTTGACAGCTTTCTATAAAGGTATTTTTTTTTTCAATCTCGATTCTAAATTAGTATTATTATTATGAAGTTTGTCATCTATGAAACATGTGGGCTATCTTTCTCCCCAGTTAAAAGTTGCGAATGAGCATAAAAGTCTTATTTGTTTATATTATTATGAGGTTGATTTATTATATAAGAACAAATATACTAAAAAATATGGAGCTTTCTCATTGGTCTATTAAAGTATGACTAGTGTTAGGTTGGTGGAAAGGTTATTTGGCTGACAAAGTTGAAGGAAATTATTGTTCCAGTGGTGTTTCTATTCTCATCGTATATGGGAAATAACTCAGGAAACTTACTGAACGTTTAAATGAGTTTCAAAGTAAGAATATAACCTAAATAACTCCCCAGAATTCCATACTGCCTTACTGCCCAAGCCTATATCTTTTTGTTGGAACTTGGAAGTAAAAACTTCAGATATGTTAAGTTTTCTTGAAGCGGGTAGATGATGATATTGGAATATTTCATGCATATAGATGTCTATATACTGTCATGCATTTGATTGACTCACAATTTGTCCGTATGTGACAACGAGGATCCCTTTTCCCTCCATCAGTATTAAGGGCATAGTATGTTGATAGCGAGTAGCGATTATTGAACGGAAGTTCAGAACTCAATTTACTTTTTCAACACTTCTTTTGATGGTTACGAGGGTTTTGTTTATTATTTTAATTTTCCCCAGATGGTCGAGAAGACAATTATGTGCATATCTCGGAGGCATTTGTGGCAGGAATTGCTGCTGGTGCTGTAGAATCTGTCATTAAGTCTCCATTTGAACTTGTAAAGCTTCGGGCACAAGTGACTGCTGCTTGTAAAATTCCAGGCTCTTCCTCTGTTACCGAAAGGACAGTTCTTGCTCCTTCAGTCGCAAGATTACTTCATGGATATAGGCCTGAAAAGAAGGCACTAGACACTGCTGTTGGCCTTATGTCCACTCTCACACCCAATCATTCCAATTTAGTTGGGGCCTTAAAAGAGTACCCATGGATGATAGCTGGGTCCGGGAAGCACCCGCCAATCTATGAAGTAAGGAGGCCATCAGATGTCATCTCATTGGAGGGATGGAGCGCTCTATGGAGAGGTCTTCGTTCGGGAGTTGTTAGAGATATCATTTTTGGCGGCGTGTTCTTTTCTAGCTGGCAATTACTGCACCAAGTGATGCTTGACTGGAAAGCAGTTGGGATGGATCCTGAACCCAAGTATAATTTAATCCTTATTTTGATTTTGTGAATGCAATGTCTCGTTCTTGTGTGCTTACCCTTCCAGTTCATCAAATTTAATTTACACATGCCAACATGTTCTTGATGTTTTTCATTCTTCATTCTTCTCGATAAATTTGTAGAATAGGAATTTAATATTGATGCTGAAACAGTCACTAATATAGTTGGTTTAATTTTGGGCATCTTTTAAAGTACATTACAAGGCTTGATTGAACTTGAACTTGAACTTGTCATTGTGAAGGGTTTATGTTCTTACAATAAATATAAAGATATTTGTTATTATAGATGATACTCTTTATGCTTACAGCTTGGGATCCTCTACCGTTTGCAAGTCATAACTATTGGGATGTAGAAATATCCATTTTATATGCCCTAAGTTTTCTTCCGATATTTTTCTAGTTGTGTTCTTTGCATCCTTTTAGCATTGAGGAAGTTTGCTCTTTGTGTACATTATCTATCATCTGAAGTCATGTTTCTGGTGTACATTATTCTCTCTGAAAAGCAATTTTGCTTCATATTTAGGTCTGATGGATGTGTTTGTTGCTTCTTAATAGAACCAATGATGAAATCGGTCCACTGTCTCCCTTAGCAGTTAGCCTTTCTGCTGGTCTTTCTGGTTCAGTTGCTGCTGCTGTATCTCATGGCTTCGACACATCAAAAACTCGACGCCAATGCATGGTGCTGCCTAAGGTATGCCATTTGTGACACAAAACATTATTTTCTTATCTTCTCAATATTACTTGCCTGCAGCAAACGGCATTTCTCTAACTTTCATTTTTTCCCCTGAATTTTAAAAATCATGGATTAGATTTATTTTTAGTCTTACAGCCGTAGTAGGGTTTTGATGTTGAAGACTTCAACCTTTTCAGATTTTGGACCCAGATTTTGGAATTTTTTTCTTCTTTCCCATAATTTCTCTTAACTTTCTTCTCTGTCGAATTGACCTAGCTCTAACTCTCGTTTTTCTTCATCATCATTGTGATATTCTTCTTCTCCAACTCTTGAACTAGCATGTGCAACTTGCCTCAAACAATAGCATATAGAGTAATCATTAAAAAAAAATCCAGATTTTGATGTCGACATTTTATTTATTTTTAATTATTCAGTACTGGAATCTTCATATGGGTTGTAAAACTATAATTTCACCTAGTCTAGGGTGAAAACTGAAAAAAAGGGGCAAAACAGCTAATGATAACCCAGTGAACCCTACTAAAAAAAACGAAAAAGTTAAAACTACCATGCATCTTAACTATTGACTAAATATGAGATTGTCTGGTAATTATAGTTTCTGGAGGAAACTGTGCCAGCTTAACTCTGATGAATGTTTGCATGGATAACTACTAGGTCTTCGGTGGAATTTGATTTGTTACTTTAGTCATCAGTAGTGTCATATATTGTGTATGCGGAGTCTGATGCGTTGCCTTGCTGGATTATTGACAACGTCGCTGGCGGGAGTCGGATAGCACAGTGCCTTGGCGGGGATCTCGCTGTATTGTAAATCCTAATATAATATGAGAGGTTGTTGTTCGTCAGTCTGCAGACGGACCAAAATTTCCAAATATTCTGGACTGTAAAAACCCGGACCGGACTCAATTTTGTATAAAAAATTAAAACTTACTTTCATAGAGAAAAATTAGGAAGACCAGAAAAGAGAAGTTATAATTGAAGTGAATTGAGCCAACAATAATGAAGTATACATTACCAAAAGTGACCCACAGCGAATTTGGACCAGACCGAAGCATTTTGTGGTGGGGAGGATCAAACCTATTTGGTTTAGATCCTGTTGGGTCCAAATTTTTTGTCAGGACCCAATCATGCATTCCCCTAGTTGAGAGAGGAGTTCTGATAAGACGATAAGTGCATATGTGGATAACAATGACTAGGCAACATACATCCGTTTTTTGTGTGTTTGATCTGTTTTTGTTGTTCGTTTTCTAGGATTTGTTTTCATGTAAATCGTACCCCAACATCATATTCGTACATATATTGATTGCCTTGACATTTGTAATCTGTTTTTCTTATTACAACAACTGATAGCAGTATGAGCTGGCAATTCGGGGTTTTTGGGTTTGGGTTGAAAAAGCCTATTCAGGCTCACAAGAGGTCTAGATTCGTGTGAGCTGCGGGTCTTACATATAAAAAAATGTGTGTGTGAGTGCAGGTCGAGTTGGGTGCCCATGGGTTCGGGTCCAAATTGCCGGCTGCCTAGCGATACACATGTATATAGATTTTGCAACTTATGCTTATGTGTTCACTCCGGCTATCTGTTTTCTTCTGCAGTATGTCAAGATGGAGTGGAAATGTCTTGGGTTGAACAAAAGACCGGGGAATTGGTTTGAGAGAACCACCGGTATCCACCCACACGATAAAAGTCACCTGTCCCGTGGCATTTGGTTGCGAATGGCTCGCAGCGGGTTTTCATCATTCGTTCTTGTGGGAAGTTACTTCGCAATTCTCGATCAATTCGTTTCAAGGTGATTGAGAGGGCAATGCCGAACAGATACCACAGAAAATGAGTTCGAGAAATAATTGTTGTTATTTTCTGATTCTTTGTTTCAAATATGGCTTCATAGAATAAATCTCCCGCATATGATATGGTTTTTGAGAATGTCTGAAAATCACATCCTTGTAATGTTAAATCTATATATAAATCTATGAAGGAAAAAGGTTTGTGGTGGTTTTGCATCAATTTGCTAGTGAAGTTAAAAATGGCATTTGAAAGTTAGTTTTCGTGTATAATATTTTTGAACTTAAACACGATGAGAATTTTATTGAATCAAATCACCGTCTAACAAAGATAATATCATACGAGGGGCTGGTTACCAGTCAACACCTCACGGCCTGACAAAGACAACGAGAACCTATGTTTGGCAGGTTAAAATTGTGTAGTACATGGCTAGGAGCGGGCCATTTAGTTTAGGTCCAAATGGCGGGTTTGAAGGCGGGTCGAACAACCCACAATATGGGGAAATGGGACTCGTACTCTGGCCGATGTTTGGTGGGTTGAATCCATATGGCTCAAAAAGGGGTGCTACATTTATGGCCAAAAACAAGCGGTTGAGTGGATTTCGGATGAACAATCCTATATATTTCAAAAGTTGTATAAAACTATTAGTATTACAAAATGACGTGTCAATAAATAAAATGTGACACATCAATTTTTTTTATTATGACTTAATGCATCACAATTTGTCACGTATACCGTAAGTCTTATAAACCGGGCACCATATAAAATAGTGATAATATCATATATGTTCAAATTGTTACTCGTTAAACTTAATTTTAATATATAAAAATATAAAATATCTACTTGACACGTAAATTATCACGTCACCTTTAACATAAAAGTTAGTACAAAATTTTGGACTACTGATAAAACCGTTATCTGTAACCGCGGTTTATGTCTTCCCTACAAAACACTCTTCTTCTTCTTCTTTTTCCTCTCAGCTCTGATCCAAAATATGGCCTAAAAGGCTAAAACCAAAACCGATCCTTTACAAGACCAACAATGGCGAAACGAAGCCACGTGACCGAGCTGGGCTGCGTCGCGTGCGAGGAGCTCGGCGAGCTCGGCGCCGGCAAGGAGGGCTGGCTCTCCGACGACCCCAACCTTCTCTGCGCACTCGATGCTCACTCTCTCGCCCTCGCCACCAAAAACCTCATCGTCGTCACTGGATGGGCCGAAGCGGACGGGCCTCGCATCCAGATCCGCCTCGAATTGTCCCCGATCGAGGCCGAGCGCATCACGGCCTTGGAGTGGCTCGTGTTCGATGAGATTCGGGTGATTTTGGTTGGGACCTCGAAAGGTTGCTTGATGATTTACTCTCTCGGAGGTGATTTGATCCATAGGCAGGTAATCGGGTTGTTGGTATTTTTGTTCTTGTGGTGTTGTGTTTTGCTCGGAATTTTCATTGGTGTGGAAATTTGAGAGAAATTTTGGATTTTTATTTTTGATTCAGAGATGGATGGTGGTTTTATTTGGGTCTAGGCAGGTACTGACATCATTGCAATTTTTTGTATTTGTGATCTTGGGTTTTGCTGGGAATGGTCATTGGTGTGGAAATTTGGGAGAAAACTTTAACTTTTTATTTAGAGATGATTGGTGGGTTTATTTGGGTCTAGTTGATATAATGTAGCCTATGAGTGCATTTGATTTTCTGTTTGTTTACTTAGATTATTGCAAAAAAGTGAAAAAAAAAATGTTGTATAGTGTGTTGCTGGGAATTTCATTGGTGTGGAAATTTGAGATTGTTTGGATTTTTGATTTTTGATTTTTGATTCAAAGATGGGCTGTGTTTTTGTTTTGGCCTCGTTGATGAAACGGAGCAAGCGGGTGCTTTTGATTTTCTGTTAGTTTACTGAGATTGTGTTGAAAAGGAGAAAAGTTTATGTTCTTGAAGGTTTGGTTATTTCCTTGGAGTGAGCTAGCTTTTTGCTTCAAGGAATTTAAACATTTAAATTTCATGAATAAAAGTCATTTAAAAAGAGTACAGTTATACTATGATATTGGATTAATATATACAGTTGACGAGGTGAAGCAATGGCACAGACGAATGTGCCTAACTGTAAAACTGAAACCATATGATTTTATGCGGGCCTGGTTCTGTTTTCTTCTGTGACATCCCAACACGAGGACTGCTTTGATTTGCACTTGTCCTATGACGTAACTACGCTTTCATGTTTGCTTAACAAATGTGTTATTTGGTTTGCGCATGCCTCCTTTTGTATGACATTGAGATTATTTGTTTAACTCAATTTTCATAGTTCCTTACAACTTTATGTATCAGTTTTTAGATGCTACATTTGAAAAAAGTTAATGTTTGCAAGTTGATTTTCTTGTCTATGTTATTGCAACTATTATTTGTTCTTTGGGTAGCGTTTATATTTTTTTTTTTTAAATCTACAGGGAATGGGAATAAAAAATGGGCAATTTTCATGACCAAAAATTCATGATCTCATTCCGATTCTTGATTCCCATTCCTGCAACAAAATTCAAAACTAATTGCTACCTTCAGGCTCTATATGAAGTTGACTTTATTTGTGGTTAATTCATTGCATTGACCATAGAACTTGTTGATTGACTTTTGCGGTGCAGTTTATACATTCTGGACGGATTCTAAAATTAAGAGTTCGTGGAACTAAGAGAGATTTATCTCAAGAGACATCGTCAGAGGAGGTTTGTGCTGTTATGCCTGGTGTAATTGCCCGTTTTGATGGTAATGATATTCAGGTATATGTTATTTTTGCCGCACAAGAAGAATTATATTTAAAATGTAATCTGAAAGACAAATCATGATAGCTGTGCATATTAACTGATTTCATCTTTTGTAACCATCTTTTCTTCGTTTGGGATTATAGAATATGCTGCAAGAATGGTTTCAAGATACAAATTCCCAGTTTTGGGATCAGAAATCGAAAAGGAGAGATCCAGAGGATATGGACAGTTCTTTCGAAAGACTCACTTACCAGCTGTGGAATGTTAGCAAGTATGGGGCTTGCGCTGATGCAGCGATTACTGGCATAATGCCTCCACCATTGTTGGAACTTCAGGTAATAAATTTTTCACAACTTACATATGGTTTATTTTGAAACTGTTACTTGGACTAGGGCTTTGTTTTGTTAGATATTGCGGTATGGCCATATTCATGTTGAGTTACTTTCTCAGTACCATTTTGCATCACTGCATTGTCATATTTAATGCTTAATAATGGTTCTGGTGGTTTGTCCAATGAATGATGGAAACTTTCTGAAGTATATTCTGGTATTTGAATTCAGCTGCTTTTATTGTTGGGCAGTCGAGTCAACGATATTACTGTGCTGTCACTATTGGAGAGGATGCTGTGATTTCAGCGTTCAGGTTAGCATAGTGGGATATGACATACAATATTTTACTACTTTGTAGATATAGGTAGCATTCGGATTAATAAAATTGGAACAAAATTTGGAATCGAGAATGAGAATGAGAACCATTCTCCTGTGCAAAGTCATAATTCAAACATGAAGAATATAATCTCATTCCCATTCTTGATCATAAATTTCAATCCAAATGCTACCATTTTTTTTTGTTCTTTCCCTTCGCTACTCTGTGTTGTCCTTTTTGTATTGATCACCTGTTTTAATATGTAGACTTTCAGAAGATAAAAGCAGGTCTTTAGTGGGAGTAATCCTGTCAAAAGTTGTGCCCGCAACATTTTCAACAATAGCTTCTTTCTCAAAAATGATTTGGCGGAGTGAAACTTCACCAAAGAAACAAGAACCAAAGCCTCAATCATTTGCTCGAGGTAAACTTAATTGGATTTACTATGGGTAAATTACACCAATTCGCAGATAGTTCCCTCTACTGATTTCGTGATAACTAACTCCTTGTCCTTTCAAATTTTCATTTTGTCGGTTAGAATACTAATTTTACCCTTACTCTCACCATTATTTTCAAATTGCTAGAGTTAGTTGCAAAAAAGTATATGGAGTTATATGCAACTGGAGCTAAGTATATAGCTACTATCTATCTGCAATTTGCCCTCTTTTTGTGTGATGGCTCTACTTGTCATAATATTGCAAAAAATAATAAAAATGAAATAATGTTTTCAGCTGCATAAAAATTAATTTATGGACTTACTAACATCATGTTTGTGGCAGCTTCCCCTTTGACATGTTTGAAGGATCATCCACGGAAGGGTGAGAAGCTCACGTTATCTCCTAGTGGTACATTAGCTGCAATAACAGACTCACTAGGTCGTATATTGCTCTTAGATACACAAGCACTTGTGGTGGTGCGCTTGTGGAAGGTTTGCTCTCGGCATCCATAGATTTTCATTATTTTTGAAGCAATTCTTTTTTTCTAAGAGCAAACATCTTGTTCAGGGATATCGAGATGCCAATTGCCTATTCATGGAAATGCTAGTAAAAAAGGATACTGCATCTTCAAGTTCTTACTATGAACCGGAGAAGAGTGATTACTGCCTTTGTTTAGCCATACATGCACCTCGAAAGGGAATTGTTGAGGTACACTCGTTTTCCCCATGCATTTTACTGATTCAGTTTCAATTTCAGTTATCTGAGTTCTGTTTTCTTTATAGTTTATGGGAATATAATATTGCAAATTCTTTATGTGGGAAAAGCGATTCATCTTTAAATCAAGGGTATAAACAGTTAGTTATGTTGGGTTATCCCACATCGGTTGTGGAAGGGGTTGGGTGCTTAGTTTATAAAAGTGAGGGAAAGCTCTTCACCCTTTGAGCTAGCTTTTGGAGTGAGAAGGCCCAATAGCACCCAAACGTGGTATAAAAAAGCATGTTGTCGTAGGTCCAACAGAAACACAACACAATTATAAATAAATTGAGTGCAAACATGCATAAATCGTGTTGTGTTCATGTCGGATCACGTGCCATGTCCCAAATTGCAAGCTCTATTTCAAACATTAGACTTGTTTCTAATACCTTGTTTTCGGATAGGAAATGAGAATCATATTACTAATCGAGTCAATGGTTAGAAAATTGTAAATAAATGCTTTAACGACTTCATTTTTCTGGCGCCGTCTTGCAGGTTTGGCAAATGAGAACAGGACCGCGTCTTCTAACCATTCAATGCGCAAAAGGTAGCAGGATTCTGCAACCTACATACAGGTTTGGATCATCAATGGCCTCTCCATACATACCTTTGGAGGTTTTCTTGTTAAATGGGGACTCTGGTCAAGTATCGGTTATTAATCGATCCTTAATTTGAGTTGTGAAATCTCTCGTTTATGCTCGATTAAATTAAATTGATTCAATGACGATATAGACGATGGAGTGGAGAGGAGGATACAAGCTGAAAATTGTTAAATGATTAATGTAGAAGACTCCAACTTTGTTTTGGCAATGAGGAGGTTGTTGCTTGTTTATGTCCCAAATATATGCAAAATGGAAGTATTATGATTCTATTCACATCTGTATTTGGATTCTTTATTGTACAGTGTGGGAATTGCATTTTAGTAAATATGTGTGTTGTTTTCTTAAAAATAGAATAAAGAATGTGAGCTTGATATATTGGATCCAATTAGTCGTTTTTCTCCTACAAAATTCATGAGGACGGGTTTACATTCGATTGGGGGTCTTTGCTTTCTGGAATGAAGTTCACGTGACACTTAGGCTATGTTTGGTACGCAGAAAAGAAATGGAATGGAAAGTTCATTCCATTGGAAAGTTTGGTAGAAGCAGAGTAGCTGGAAAGCTCATTCCATGAGGAGAGCTCATTCCAATTTTTCCTTTAAAATCATTCATCTTCAAAATTTAAGGAACGGTCATTCCAACTTATGATGGAATGAAATTTAAAACTTAAATTTACTATAATATCCTTGTATATACTTATATTTTACACTTCATAATTATATTTT
>JAYMTH010002685.1:0-12136 GCA_036897465.1 Pelargonium australe
ATTTCTCACCTCTCACGCAGCCCCAACGCACCTCACGCAGCCCCAACGCACCAACTGCGCCACACCCAGTGGGTTGATGAATCAGTTTTTGTCTTCAGAATTCAGTGTTTTGCTGGTGAATCAGTTTTAGCATTATGCTCTTGGTGGCTCACCCCCACGGGTATAGACTCCCGTTATGCTCTTGGTGGTGACTCAATGAGTCACTTGACTCGAGAAGGGTTCGCCAAATTCGTGGCTCATCCCCACGGGTATAGACTCCCGTTATGCTTTTGGTGGTGACTCAATGAGTCGCTTGACTCAAGAAGGGGTTGCAACGTTCGTGGCTCATCCCCACGGGTGTGGATCATGGCCCATCCGTACAAAAATGTGAACAAGAAAATACGAGAGATTTACATACGAAAATGAAAACACGAATGAATTGGGAGGTCGGGTATTCAACACATCAACTCTTATAAAGTTGGGTTAGGCAAGATTTTACCTTAAAATGCTTATAAAACATGTTAATAGATGATCTAAATTTACTTTTAGAAAGCTTTATTTTATTTCACACGAATAAAGTTAGATTCCATAAAAAGATGATTTTGAGCATTATTTTGTTAGATAATCTTAGATCAGTGAATTTTGATGTCTCACTCAGATAAATAACCCCACCATTATGTATTAATTAGTTTGGTAGCTTGACGGCCACGCCACTATGAACAAAGAAAGAGATTTGGAGTCCAATCATCCCCAGCCACATCAATTAATATGGTTTCTAGAAACCAAATCAAGTGGCTAAACCCAATAGTCGAAGTTAATTATGTCTCTAATCAAGTGCCTAAACCCACTAAACTAAACTCTCTCACAATGTCACTCAATACTCAACTCCACTTCCTAATTGCCCTTCAAAACAAGAAACCAAAACACACAAGAAAACATAGAAATGGGCGTGTGCTTTTCTTGCGGATCATCCACACTCACGTTCAAGAACGTGCGAGTGGTTCACCTCAACGGCCACGTGGAGGACTTCAACCCTCCGGTCACTGTCCTCCAAGTGGCCGGAAGGGCCGGAGAGCACACCCTCCATTGGAGTGAAGCCTCTCCAACCCACAACCCTGTTGGAGGCAGGCCACATCTACCTCCTCCTCCCACACTCCACATTTCTAACACATGATGTCTCGCCTCTAGACTTAGCTTCTACGGTCAAGAAGCTCACTGCAACGGCTCAAACTAGCCGCCCCCGCAGCAGGTCTCAGGGACACAACAGTGCTCCTCCTCAGGACATGAGTCATGTGAAGACAAGGACAAAGTTGTGGAAGCCGGTTTTGGATCCTATTAGAGAGAGGTCTTTCAGGATCAATGAGTCTCAGTCTGATATGCAGTAAAATGACTTTTGAGGTAAAATCTTGGAATGTGATCAATGTAGATTATACTATATATTTCAATCCTAATATGCAAACCAAACTGAGAGGCTTTCTTTGCATTCAAAACTACATGTAGTAGTAACATTTTGGTGCTTAAACTGTTGGATTGCAAGATAGTGAAACAAAGGCAATGAGTTGATAACATACATTTGCAGTTGTACACTAATTTTTGCACAATCATGATTGGGAAGCAACAATAGGAGCCGGAGGAACCCACTTTTGTTTTGGCGAGCAATCCCAACCCGTTTCCTTGCTATAAGACGTATTGAAATGCTTCGGAAGGAGAGTCTCCCCTCTCGAGTTTCTCTCCCGTAATAGCTTCCTCTGCCTTTCCTCAACCTCGTTCTTCGCCTTACTCGCCTTCTCCCAGTCTCTGCTCAGAATGCCTTGGCTCACCTCGCTCCACACCAATGACGATTCACTTTTCCATATCCCCTAACAATACATTCAATCAATCATACCATATAGATGTGCATCAGTATAAACATAGTTGTGTATAATTATAATTACCTTTGGATCTTTGACAGAAGGAGCTTTTAGGCCTGAGAGGAATTCTTTAGCATTATATATTTCTGTAACCTTCCCATTTTTGACATCTTTTGTACTAACAGTTCTGCATTGCAAATATCAAATAAGAAACATGATCTTGTTTTGTAATAACTTGATCCAAAACTAAAATTACCTATCCCAGTGACCCTCGATTCGATAGAGCTTCTTCGATGAGTTAGATTCAAAGATTCTTCCTTGAACTGACCTCCCGCTGCGCCCTAGGAGTGAAGTGCCTTTAAAGCACAACTCGGCTTCAAGGCCGGTCTCTTGGCACTGGATCCTCACCTTCCCCACCCAATCCACCGAAGGGACGGGAAGAAACCTAATGAAAAGGCTGGGAGAGTTCATTACATAGGTCTCGCCCCGACTCAGTAGCTTCAGCTGCCTCTTCCCTTGCACCTCAGCTTCCACTGAAGCACCTGCAACATTATGTGAAGAATTGGGAACAACAGCTTTACACATCAAGAATTGTGAACATTAATCATACATTTGTGCCTACCGTGGTATTTAGGAACAGGCTGTTGGCACCATATGATCTCAATATTGTGTTTCTCATCAGTGGCATGGAGGGCAGTGACTGGGGGATGATGAGAAATCTGCAAAACACAAATAGAGGTTTGATTGAAGTTCAAGAAACCGAAGATTGTGCAAGATCAAGAAGATTTTGGTACCTGTTCGAGGAGGACATTAAGGTTTCCTGAAGAAACATGGTGTGTCTCTCCAAAAATGGGGTTGTAAGGCGCGACGCCAAAGAACGAAGGACGAGTAGTAGAAATGGCCCAAGCAACCACAGACCTAAACCTCTCCAATGGTGTCTCTCCTAGGGCACACCTACTCAACATGCCATTGCCATTAAAGCAGTACACAGCTTCCCCAAAACATTGGAGCTGTGACTTTGGTTGGTTGAACTGAGGAGGCAACTGTCAAAAACCACATTATGGTATCATATTCAACATTCGAAAAAACAAAAATTTAAATCTAATACAATCCAATGAAATGATGATCTTCGTACCTTAAAGCGCGAAAGATCTGATCCAGGACGGACATTTTTGAAGAGACTCAAAACGAGGTGGCCAACGTTAGGAGCAATGTAATCAACATCTGATTCTCCATCTAATGCAGCAGGTTTCGTTAGAACAACCTGCATCACACGATCTTTTTTTCAATTTCAGACAAATGACCTCTCCATTTTATGGTCCCATCCTAATCTTACCTGTTCTATAAATTCACAACCCAACAATGTAATTACAAACTATTTTGGAAAATGGTTTTTGTGACACCAATCACAAACTATTTTCGCAATACGAAAACAGAATTAGCGTATCTCCAACCTAAATCTTGTCTAATTCAGCTGACTATACACAAGAATCCACTCAATGTGGAGCTAACCTGGGCATAATTAGACCAGCTGAAATAATCCATTTCAGTTTATAAGTTAATTAAGATAATACATATTTTTCAAGATATAAATGTCGTCATTTCTATAAATAGAGATATAAAGTTTAGTTTTCACAAATGAGAATATGAAATTTATACAATCCAAATAGGTTGTTCAAATTCTTTAAGTAAAACAAAAATAGAGGAATAGAAGCAATATAAAGATGCTCTCATTCACTGCAAAAGAGGACTATGAGGCATATATGTTAATGGTAGCAAAAAGCTTACACATGGAAGAAACTAGAGCTAGGAGTCTCCTCCCTTGTATCATTCACCTTTACATTTCTTCTTCATCATATATTCTAGACAATTATATCTAACTTTTTAATCTCTTATTGTTCTCACTTATACAAAGAATATTACAATCACAGACCCTTCGTTTTATATGATGAACCTCCGCTCAAAACTATCGCTTGTATCCCATTGCTACTACTGGGATCCTTACTTTGTGCCCTCGGCTACCTTTCATCAATATCTCCCCAAAACTATACGCACCTGTCAGTGATCGAGCAGTCAGAGTCACGGTGAATTTCCGTGATGCACCGGCTCTCACTGTCATGGCCGGAGGGTTGGCTTCAATGGCAATGGCTGGTGCCATTCTGGCCGTGATCACATAAGTTTCCTCCTCCTCCGCCACGTTTGTTACTGTGCGAGTCACTGTCTTGGTTCCTACAAGATGGGCAATGGTGATTGACGGGATGTTGAGATTTGATGGATGGCCCATGGTGTAGTTGCAGGGCGAGTTCGTGTAGTTCTTTATCTCATGAACATCAATGCCTGGGGTTGTGCACAAGAACCCCAAGTAATCTTCGTAACCTTCAAAAACCAGAGTCAACATAAGTCAAGTAGTGATGTTGATTCTACTTAATGACGTGTCACGCAAGATTACTGCAACTTTCAGCTTCACCCCTAGAGGAAACAGTCATGAAGTTCAGGAAAAACAAGATAGCTGCTGTATAATTAACACTTGTGATAAACCTATTGAACTTCTTTCGTAAATTGTCTTCGGGTTGTCTTCTAATTATAATAGATTATGCAACCATAGGGGTAAGAAATGTGACTTGATATATAAATGATATGGTTCAGCTATAAAAATATGTCCCTGGGAGAAGAGTTTCACTACACAATGAAGTTATGAAGATGAAGAAAGAACCTGCATCAAAGATGAGTCCAGGATCCAAAGCAGCTGTTGGATTAACATGTCCACTTCCGTAATCAAAAGGTGTAGCCTTGACAAACTTCATGGATTCTGTTTCAGAATATTGTTGTGCTTGAAGTGGCCTTCCTGCTCTGTCCAGCTTTGAGGATGTTGTCATCAAGGCTGATTTTATCGCAGCAGGGCTCCAATGAGGATGTTTTTGCTTTACAAGTGCAGCTATGCCAGCTATATGTGGTGCAGCCATGCTAGTCCCAGATATCATGGCAAATGATTCTCCTGCTCCAATCAAATAATTCATGGTTCAATGCAAGAAATTTATTTTAGCCTAGACATTCTTTAACTAAGCATGCTTCTTTTCTCTCTCTCTTTTCATTTTTAACATTTGATAAGTGAAAAGACAAGAAAGGGATAAGGTCGGATAGGACTAATTGATCTCCTTGAGACAAAATAGTGTCTGCGATAACACCAACCAATTCATTTCCCAAACAATATTAAGGTCGGCTACTCCACCATATCTATAGTTGTCTATTAAGTCAAATGTTATCATGCATGTCTTTACTACTTCCTTCAAATATAACTTAGTTCTTCCCTTATTCATCTCAATTTCTCATAACTAAATTTTCTCACCTTTCCTCACAGAATATAACTAATCCCCGTACGCTTCACATGTCCAAATCACCTTAAATGATTCTCCAACATTTTGTCTTCAATTGATTATATCCCAATTTTTTGAATAGTTTGATTCTCAATCTCATCATTTCTAGTGTTACAACTTACAAACAGCAAATCTAACAAAGAGTTCTCTTTGCTACCCAGATCTAACATTTGGAGCCCAATATTAAGTGTCATATCGCATAGGTGGCCATTTGACTACCCTTTAGAACTTTCCTTTCAACTTTAGAGGCATTCTTTTATCACAAAAAGACTCCTTAAAACACTTAACCACTTCAACCACCCTAGACCAACCTTATTTCAAAAAAAACTTTTCGGTCTCTCCATCTTTTTGAATTGTAGATCCAAGTTCCCAAAATGGTAACTTTTTATAGTTGTCATATCTTTTAGTACCATTGAACCGCTACTGACCCTCTTCTTTTTGCTAAAATTAAACTCCTTATATTCAGTTTTGGTTCTCTTTAATCTTTAATTTCAAAGTCTCTCACTTTCTATCCAATTCCTTGTGATCTCAATATTTATTGACCAAGGCAAAAAGTTACAATGGAAAAATCTCTCGTGACCCCCACTTATCTTAGACTAGTTGATGCTCCTTCCAACATAGCTCTAATTCAATTACTATATCAAAGAATTCTGTTGGAGGGATAAACTCAATTATCATTCAAATATTTAAGTCAAGTGATAATCAAATGAATCAGTTTTTTCATCATGGGCAAAATTTCAGTGGAGAGCCGAATACTAAATATCAGTATAAAGTTAAAAACAAAGTAAAAATGAGGTATCAAAGTTTTTACCAACATAATTAGGTTCATCTGTTCCATTTGGTGACCAAGCAGCCCAAATGAGATTACCAGGAGCTAGAATATCCGGTTTCAGAAGATCAGCATCCTGGAAGCTAAAATCCCTTACGTTAGGCCCTCGAGAGGAGAATAAAGCCACTAGCGGTGCTGATTTGTAGAGTATAGGAATCAAACCATTCCCAATGCTACCCGTAGCTTTGAAGCTTTTCACCCGCCCAGTCCAATCTCTTGATGTAGATATGTTGTAGTAATCAATAAGGTCCTAAAATAACAGTGAAACCAATTACCAAATCACATAAGATCAACATTAGGCACAAGCTTGGATGAACACAAGGAAAAGAAAGAAAAGTTGGTCATGTAGTAACTAATGAAGAACCAAAATAAAATGGGAAAAAGGCAAAGCTTGTCATAAACGATCTAGGATATACAAGGGTTTGGGGTTACACTACTAAAAGGTCCACCATGTTAGTAGGGTTTCATTTGCACCATCATATGTAGCTTATTTCTTTTATATTTATCTCATGCAGGACTTATTTCACTCAATTCAACATATCTAATATGCCACACTAAACGCGTATACATTGCTACACCACACCTAACACTTCAGAAATGATACTAATGTTGTAATAGATTAATGCGTTATAGTAAAAATTGGAACTGTATTCCACAGTTTGCCTCCCACCATGGAAATCTCAAATTTGAGTTAGCAGACTGCTGCAAGAGAAGATTTGAATATTTACCATTGATTTTTTGACATCTGTGATTAGTATTCCAGGAAGACATGCAGGAACCGGATCAAATTTTGTTCCTGGAGACACATTTTCCACAGCCAGAACAAAGCCAACTGCACCTAGGCTCTTTGCTGTTTCTGCAACTTTCTTAATTGATGCAGTACCAACAACAAAATTGAAGGAATATCCACAAAGAAGAATGTTCCCTTCAATCAAGTTCTTGTTTAAGATTTCTGGTCTCTGACAATCTGAGGGGCTGTATTTCATTACTGAAGAATCAAGCAGCACATCATTGGCAGCAACCAAGTTAAATGTTCGATTGGCACGAGTAGAAGCTGCAAAATCCATGGAATGTGTGCTTGGCCAATTAATTTTACTGACCCAAGTAAACCAAAATATCATATGAGCAAAAGTAATGTGAACCAAAGTGGTCTTAACAAAGAACATTGAAGGTAAGAGCATGATGCCCACATGGTATGCTCACAGTTCACTGATGAACTTTCTTTACTTTTTATTTTTCCTTCTTTTTTTGGTTTCTCTTTTTATAAGAAATAAGTCAAGTAACATACCGAGTGACAATCCAATTACACAAAAAGGAAACAAATGGAATGCATTAATAAACTTACCTGACAACCCAAGTCCAGGTAAGATTTTTCCATTTCCAAGGGTCAGATGGTTTTTGTATCTACGATCATCAATTGCAGCTGCTACAGATGCTATCCATGGACTATAAGAAACCAAAGTTTTTGGAAATGGACCACCATTTCCTGCAGCCTGTGCAACAAATATACCTGCTTTCACAGCTGAAAGAAGTGTAGCATCAAAAGGATTCAAGAATGTTGTCTTTGTTGTTGCTGGTGGACTGTTTGGCCCTACTGAGAGGCTGAGTATGTCTATACCATCATGAACAGCCTGTTCAAGAAACATTGTTCCAATTTTAAAATAACTGGAAATATAAAAGGTCATTCTGTTATAATGGTGTGCTTTTGTGGTTATTATATAGTGCTTCTTTTCACTAACTTTTTGAAAGTTGCATGTGTCTTTCCTATAGGAAAATCATCTTTTGGTAAGAAAGGTATTAGATAGGATCCTTTAGCAGCTCTGTATACATCACTCACTTATATTGATGTATCCTTCTGGCATCAGAATCAACCTCATCTCCAATTGGTTTTAAAATAATTTGTTTAAGGAACTAAGTGTCAAATAGGATGATTTTCCTTGATTATTGGCCTTTCCCTACCACATCTAAAGAAAATTGAGGCCAATTCTATTTATACATCAGCAATTAATCAACTAACTGTTTTTTTATCATCCTCTGCGCAGAAATAAAAGTCCCAACCCTCGTAACTTTAACATTTTCCAAATCAATTCTTTCTTAATACCCTAGTGTCCCAAGAAAACCTTTGCTATTCAAAGCAACCAAAAGTGGAGGTTTTCCTGCCAACCCAGCACATGAGGTTATAAGAAAGTAAAGATGGCAGAAACTCAAGAATAAACAGTAATGGCAAATTCTCTAAGTTTCTCAGTTTTGTGATTTATAATCATGGAACAACAGCACACCTGATCAATTGCAGCAACCACATCCGCAACAAAACCTCCAAAAAGCCTGTAAAGTGCCTTGTACACAGCAATCCTGGACATATGGATGGTTTCAATCTCTCACATAAAAAGAATTAAACTTAGAAACATAAATGGAATCATTTCTAAGAGCGCAGGTCATCAATCCTCACCTGGCACGGGGAGCCATCCCGCTTGCTTTTCCAAATTCATGGCCATGCAGTCTCACTGGAATTCCATTATTTCCAGCAGCAATGGCTGCTGTGTGACTGATAAAAAGATGGAGAAAACAAAAGGGTTAACACATCAGAAGAAATAACATATCACCAAAAATTAGCACGGAGATTCCTTAAAGAAAATGGATTATTTCGAAACTTGTGCGCATCTAACTACGACATAAACACTTATTTTATCACACTTCCCTTAATATGCATATTCACTAGTCATATTATCTGACATTTATTCTAGTTCTTGTACCAACACATGTAGAACTTACCAGTATAAATGTTACTTCTTCAGATTATTATGCTTTGCCTACTGTCATAAAGATGCGGTGCAGATTAGACTTCTAGCAGGAATTGTCGAATTGAGAGGGGGGGAAAGGACAAATGAGCACGGGATTCTATTGAAATTGGTATCTTAGAAACAACTGGAATCTCACCTTCCATGTCCATCCCCATCCAAGGGTGAGGCAAAATCAACAGCAGGATTGAATGCTCCCGCTGCTATTGCAGCTTCAGCAAAATGTTGAGCTCCAATGATCTTCCCGTTACAGAAGTTCCTCTTAGTGTCGGGATCAACTTCACATTTTCCTTGGTACTTTGGGAGAGGCCCATATGGTTCGGTGTTGTAAGTTCCGAAGCTAGGATGGTGTGGATTAATGCCAGAGTCCACAAATCCTATGACAATGTCCTCCCCCGCCTTGTCAAAGCCACCCCCCGTTGGCCAAACTCCAGTTGGAAGCCCCAAAAATTTTGGGGTATGTGTTGTAAGTCTCTTCACCTTCCAATCTCTATCCACAGATTTCACACCAGGAGTACGTCTTAGGGCTTCTGCCTACTAATATATTGAGCAATGTATGAGAATAAAAGAAGACCGAAATTTGTGACTCTGATTAGCCAAAACAAGTAGTATTAAAAATAAGATTATTGCAAGGATTCACCTGTTCAGGGGAAATGTGCGCGGCAAATCCATTTATAAGATGTCGGTAGCTATAGAGTTTCTTGTAGGTTCCACGCTCAAACAGCATTGCAAGAAGCATATCATGTTTTCTTTCAAGGTGGAGGGCATACGATGTGACTAATTCACTGAATGTACGAGGAGAAGAATGAGTAAGCAGACTTCAAAAGATTACAAGTATTGCTTGATCTAGGTGGTGTGGAGAGAGAGACTAACAAACAAAGCATGTTAAACAAGTACACAACAAGGCAGCATGAAATAAAGATGAACACCTTTAACAAGATAAACATCAACTTCAGACAGAAACTTATTCTATTTAACTAGTTAAGGACAAGAAATAGCATATCAACTGCAAATCTCCTTTTCTTCATACAGGCTGCAAATGAAGTAGAAAGTCTTGGAGTGCAGTGATAATAGGTTGACCTGTTCATGGAGTCATTAGAACCACACCGCCAGCATATCAAAGATTAATCGATACAGATTTGCCTATCCATTATGTTAGAATTCTTTAAAATAAACCACAAACGTAACTAATAATTTTTAATCACAATTGTAATTAAAATAAGGTTATTAGGAAATTGCACAACCATTCAAACCCATGCTCAAGGTTTTGCTTCAGGTTAGACTTCCAAGCACTACCACCTTGTATAGAAATCATTTGTCTTTGACTTGGCAGTGTGGATAGTGGATACCCAGGAACTTGCCTACATATATTGACTTGACACCTCCTAATGGTTTTATAAAGTCAACTCATAGAACTCATATGGCCCAACAGCTGAACATAAATGAAGAGGAATCTTAAGGGAAAGTAGTCTGACAAAGATATCTCACAAGACATAACCCCACGTAGATAAAGAAAGGTGTTGTCTACCCCATATATAAATAACAGAATTGGTTCGAGGAATCTAAGGCTGGCAAGCATTGGAGAAGGGCATCGAATTGGGAGACAAAGCTAGAAGAGATTGTATTGGCTAATAGGTTTTCTAATCTTCCTTAGCTTACTTTCTCTTGGCAGCAAAGTAATAGACACTGCCAAATGCGAAACTTTGAATAATTGTTTTTTCAAAATAACAGAAGTTCACCAGAAAAAAAAATAGTAAGTACCTAGTGGTATCGATCTTCTCGTTAGAATCCACAGCCGTGGCTTCAAACCCATCCACGCCACCTTCATAACTTATAACAGGCTCTCCTTCAACTGTTACAATGTAAACCTCTGCCTTTCCAATAACTAAAAGTGCAAATAACAGGATAATTATGCATTTGAGCTCCACTACCCCCATCTTCACAACCCAGTATAAAGTTTAGCAGCCCACCAGATCTGTTCCATTACAGCTCCAACAGTTAATAATAATGGAGACGGGCATAAATGTGATATCAAGACGTACAAGCATCAACAACTACAATAACAATGATATTAATAATAATCCCAAAAGTATATATATTATCGTTCTGTATCATGTAAGAATCTCACGCATTCCCTGCGTAAGAAATTTAAAACTTAATTCTCTCGCAAATGGTGGAAACTAATAAATTGTAACTTGAGATGAAGTTTTATATCAAATAAAACTGATTCTACCCAAAAAAGGCGCATCAAAAACAATAATCCAAACCCATCTCTATCTTAGTAAAGGATAAGGAGTAGTTAAAGAAAGCCTTCCAATTATTTGGGAATTGTTAAGGAAAACTGTATATAACTTATCAAAAGAAGTTTAATTTTCTCCATTTTTACAGCAATCAAACTGAGATGGTAAAAGAAAGAAGCTCAAAATCCAGAGCACAAAACCAATTACAAAAACTGAATGGACAAACTATGAACTTCCTCACTTGCAGAGGACATGGCAGAGTATACCAGAAACAGACCCAGAAATGACAAGCGAGTAAGAAGAAAGCAGTGAGCACTAATCAGTAAAAGCAGCTAATAAGAAGCTCCAAATCAGAGAGAGGAGTAAGAATCACAAGTGACCCATTTCTGATCTTTAAAGCCACCACCCAAGCACAGAAAAAGTTACCCAAATTACCAAACACCCATTAACAGCACAAATCAGCTAATGCCCTCAAGAAAAAGGACAAACCTCCAATGACCCAATCAAACTCGGACAACAACAAAAGCACGTGAATCTACACAAAACTTGATGGCCACATTAGGAATAAAAAAGAAAAATAAAGCAACCACTTTCATCAGCGATCCAAGCAAAGAATAACAACCTGGAATATAATTAAGTGTTAAGTAAAGTGATTTTTTCACTCACATTGATCCGGGAAGCGAATCGACCAGAATAGTGAAGCTAATGCGGGATGAAGAGGAAGAAGATTGAATCAGCTGAGCTAATGCAATTACATTTCAGAATTAACGAGCATTTGAAGAAGATGCAGTGAGTGTGTGCGAGTTTGGGTCGGATCTTTCTGGATTCAGTGAAATGTATTGGTTACATAGGAGTGAGAGAGAGAGAGAGAGAGAGAGAGTGAGTGCTGGTGGTTAGGGTTTTGCTTCACTTTTTTTAGAGAGAGAAAAAGAGATTTGCTTGCAGACAAGGAACCGGAGACGAAGGAGAAGAGTCATGGACTATTTATTGTTATTTTTATTTTATTTTTTTTTACTGCGTGTTTTTTTCTTTTTCCTTTTTAACATTTTCGAAGTTAAAAAATAAA
>JAYMTH010002686.1:0-12135 GCA_036897465.1 Pelargonium australe
TTCCATAATTAGGTGTGTCAATAGTCAATAGATACCTATTTTTTTTTTTGGATCATTTGCAATCTTGATGACCAACAGGAAAAAAGATAGTACCAATTACCAAATATAGTAATTAATTAATTAATTTATAATTATAGATTCATGTCATGAGTAGAGATTATAGCTATTTCTGTTAATTTCTTGACATTTCCAAATTGGGGAAACATTGCAGACTGTCCTTCCACTTGGTATTTTGTTTAAAGAAGAAACCTATCAAATTGCATATAAAATAAAAGAAAGTTGACCATATTTTACATAAAAATAAATAAAGATGAGTATTTTGAAACAATTGTTTTTAAATTATTATTTGACTCAATTATACAAATAAATAAATAAACCGAATTGATTCACACGTATATAAAAGAATCTTAGCTAAGCCAACAACATGCCCAATATATTTGTGGATACAAAACTCACATACAAATTAATAATTGTGTGTGTTTTGATGAGTATTAGACACTAATAGCTTGATTAAGTGTCACATATCAAGAGGATGTGACACAAAATCTCCTCTAGAAAATAAATATAAAATACGCGCAGAAGAAAAATTATTCAGAAGATCTCAGTACGTATGAAAAATTTATAACGTTATTCCTCCAAACATAAATGTATAATTGATACATTTGTATTTCGTGAGTGATTGTTTAAGTATTAGGCGGAATATTTGTGAGTTATTTCGACCCGTTAATGAAAATTGGATGTAAGTTGATGGAAGATGAAATTAAAGGTCATGTATTAAAATATATTGCATGGGGACATGGGTTTAATTACATAGTTGAAACACAATAAGAAATGGACCCTTCATCATCTGGTGGAGATTGGACAATAGACCATTCTATAGACATTTTGTGGGTCTCAGCTTTTATTATTTTATACATAGTTGTGATCAATTGTTTGGTTTAGATTTGTTCACGTGAAAAGGTGTAATGAATTATCTTTCAATTTAACTCTACTTGTTTATGTGAAATTTGTTTTAGCTGTAAATGAATGATTGAAAACGAATAAATATGTTTTCTGCTTCTTCTTTCTATTTTATTTGATTTTGATTTCTTATTCTCTAATTATAGTAATATGTTTAGTTTGACAAATTATCTCTCGCACGAAAATAGATTCAACATCAGTTTGAAATGTTCACATTTTCGATATTTTCGGAATCTACCCTTATTTTCAACCCTCCAAAGCATCATGCATGTTGCTTTATACGTTGCTCCTCATCTTTTGAGTGCCTAGATATACGATATTCTACGAACTTTCTTGATATGCGAACCCTTGATCTTTTCAGGTACATAATACTACAAGACAACCTGACTGAATTATATACCTCACACAGTTAGATCATTGATAATGAATCATTTTTTTGACCATCAAATATAGTAAAGTGAACACGCATTTTTACTGTTCTGTCTCATTATTTATAATAAAATATTATCATACATTTACAATTGTCACATAGCGTTTCAACTTAATTATTATATACCACCTAGTTTCTTTGCCCAAGTGGCCTTCTAGTATATATGTGTGCCGTCTCTGAAATCGATGGTCGCTCCTCATCCCTACATATCCACCATAAATACCTTTTTCGTTTGAAACTCGAGTATTGACACATCGATGCGATTTACAGAAAAGAAATTAAGTATGTTGAGTTCATGAGAGGTTGAATTGTGTAGCCAATTAATTTGATAGCTAATTATGGAATGTCTCATCAATGGGGACACTTTGTTGAGTTCAAATCCTAATTTAATGTACTTAAAATCCAAAAGAAAATCTTCTGATTTGGTGGTTAAGATGTAAAATCAGTGTCATAATGTCATTAATTATTGAGCTATGCATGGACCATACTATATAAAAGTAAATTAAATGTATAAATAAATTTTACAAATTTAAATTTCGAGAAAGCGCCCATGGCCTAATGGATAAGGCGTCTGACTTCTAATCAGGCGATTGTGGGTTCGAGTCCCACTGGGCGTGTTTATTTTTTATCTCTTATTTCTATCCGGCAAATTTTACACAATTGTCTTTTCCACCCTACATATTTCTGAAATTAACTTTTATACCCCTACATTTTCAAAATCGTAGTTATTTTCTCTATATTTGTTATTTTATCTTTTTTTTTTTTTTTCTACTTGTCAAATTTTCCTTTCTTGTGTTTTCCACCCTATATATTTCCTACATTAACTATTATACCCCTATATGTTTTTTTTTTTTTGAAACAAGAACTTCATTACTAAATTAGATCATCATATAGCAAAGATAAATAATCCGGTGGACACACCGACAAAGGCTGAAACATACGACCAGCTAGAGAACGGGATGCTCTAGCAAGAGCATGAGCAACTCCATTCGCAGATCGTTTAACCAAAAAGAACCTAATGTTCTGAAAAACATTCTTATGTGTTATTTTCATATAGTTCATGTTCTTTAAATTGTAGTTTCAACCCCCATCAAAATTCTTATTTCCAATATTTGAACCTAAGTTCACAAATTGTGGAGTGCAATTTTGCCTTTCTTTTTTTTTCTTTTTTTAATTTTTTTTTATTTATCATCTTCTACCGGTCCCATTTTTTTCAACCCTAAATATTTATAAAATTAACTTACAGATCCCTATTTTAACTTTTTTTTTCTTTAAATGACTTATTTTCTACCATTCATGTTCATGAAATTGTACTACACCTTACTTGTGAATTGAAATAGAAAAGAAACTAATCTTGAAATATATTACACCTTACTTGTGAATTGAAAGAGAAAAGAAAAAGGGAAACATCAATTTCTTATACATTTGACATCTATAAGTTAATTGGAGACGAAGACATGTTGTGCCAAGTGGTTAAAACACTTTAGATTCTCTCTGAAGCCTCAAGTTCGAGCCTTCTTGTTGGCGGTATGAGGTGATATTTGTGGGGTGAGTTTTAAGATGACGTTCTCTTTGAAGAGTGAGAATTATTGTTATTTCGAGCATAAAGTCCCGTTGCTAATAAAAAAAGAAGTTAATTGAAGTACATTAAATATTTTCTAGTTACATTCACATAAGCTTTCACACCAAGTTCCACAATAATTGATAGTTCTTTTTTCTTTTTAAAACAGACATGATGATCTAAAGTTGCTCATTTCTTGTCCTCACAAGTTGGACAAAGATATGTGAGAAACCATGTCATTTTCCACTTTATAGGAGCAATGGTTTTCAACACACTGCATCCTTATAAATCACAAAATCAAAATTAAATGGAAAAATCAAAAGATTCTTTAGAGAATCGATCTGCATGGTCGGGCCAATTCTCCACTCAAAATATTTCCAAACTTTTTGCTTTTTGCATTGGAAGTAGACAATACCCATTTTCAATTTCCACATGAATATTGTGTACGGTTTCATTTTCTCATTTTAAGTCATTTTCATCACTTTATTTTTTTGCATGAAACCAATGAAAGAAACTAAACATCATGATTGAATAATACTACAATTTTTGTGGAATCAAATTGTTTGCTATTTGCAAGTAGCAGCTTTATTTTGTCGCCATGCAACGTAACAAGATATTCTTCACTTTCATGGTTTTCGTATGATTGAAAAATTGCTATTTTTTAGAATCAAATACGATAACTTATGTACTAGTTGTAATTTTTTTATGTCGTCATGCGTGATATTAAATATATATTTCAAAGTTTCAAAATTTTAGTGGAGACAGTTGTTTTTTATAATAGTGTTCACACCATGCATATGTTTCTATGTATGACGAGAAAGTGTAGTATGTAAGAATTATTATTCATTTATCGGATTGATGATGTTTTAAACAACAATGCGAGTCGGTCGTCGTGCACTAAATTATATTCGTTACTTTTATGATTGTCATGCAACTTGAGAGACCTTGTCGCGGGTACACTTACATTATCATTTTCTAAAACATATTAGCAGCCTCCACAAAGTAAAACAAAATTATTGGCAACACTTCTTCTTTTGTCACCTTATGATTATTATTTGATTGCAAATATTCCTGAAACAAAAACCTGCTCATGTAGGTAATGAAGTCAATTTAATATTCCATTTTAGTATAATTTGTGATCTACAAGAAAAAGATTCTATCTTCTAAGTGTTGGGTTCTCAATTTCTCAAAATGTTTGTAACAGTTCCATAGCTTTATTGATGTCTTTGTTGTGATTTGTGATGTAATGATAAAGTACTAAACAATTTTTTTTAAGCCATCCTAATAAATAATAATATAGAAATAGTTTTTTCATGCTAAAAGTTGACAAAAAAAAAAAAAAAATGCTCTATCAATCCCTAAAGCTCAATATAGTTCTTGCAAGAAATGGGAAAATATACAATCCAAAGGTAAAAGAAAGGTAGAATCTAATTAGGAAACAAGAAGGTTGAAGAAAGTGATAGTATTGAGGAAATTGATGTTATATTTAGCTAATTTCCAAGAAGATGCTTAAAATAATGGACTAACTCATAATTATAGTTGACAAATTGAATCTAAATCTATTGATAGCTTCAATTGAACCAGCGGTTTATAAAATTGGGCTGGGTTTGCCATGAATAAGGTGCAGATTGGGCTGGGCATGTCTTTTCAACCCGAAGTCTAAAACCCTAAACCCGAACCTGTCCTGAAACTCAAAGGGCCAACTCTATACATAACATTGCATACAAAGAGTAAGATACATACATATAAACCTTGTGCAGACATATGTTTTGATACCAAGTAGATAGTCCAAACCAAACAAATGAAAGATGGGAGATGAGAAGAATCAACAATTATATATATGTTACAGAGTACACAACTCGCGTAGGTGCGTAACGAACTGACCCATTAACCCGAAAAATTGCACACATTTGGATCGAGTGTTTAGTACACATGATATCCAAGTCCTAAGTTCTTGGCACTATCAACATCAGAGTTAACTGATTGTGATGGCAATGAGTTCTCTTTGTGTTCACCATTAGCATCCACCTTGCTCAATCTCTCCCTCCTCCATTTCAACTTCCTCAACCAATGTCTTGTCAAAACAACTCCTAGATACAAAAGCACAGCTCCCATACTCCCACATGAGATGGCTAGCAAGGCAGGCCTCAAAAGTCCAATCTTCTCCTTTTGATCCATGTGGTAGAATCACCCTTGTTGCTGCAACATAAGCATGCAGTAGCCATGAATGACACAGCAACCCACATGATCTTGTGCGCGACGACAAGTAGCCTCCCCAATAGTTTCCTCTCAAATGGTATGATGCTAACAAGAACAATGACAAGGCATAGAGATGTGAACAATGCAATGTTGTTGCTTACTGCAAAGATCTTGAAACCCACAGTTCTTCCCACTGTGGATTGTCCTTTTAGAGGCCCTTCCTGGTAGACGCCGCCCGGAGGACTAATCCCTGCAGTGAATGTGACAGTTGCTATCAGAATAGCAACTAGTATTATCGTGTTCCTCGCGTTTTGTAATGCCTCTATGTACATCTCGTACTGCTTGTCCTTTCGCGCCTTGTAAAGCTCTCCTAAATCTCTCATGTGCCTCTGGCTCAGAATCTTGTGCTGATCCAAGGCTACATTATGTTCCACTTCATGCTGTGATGAACTTTTTGAGGACAAGACCTCAATTGGCCTATTGTTCACCTCATTTTCAGCTTGTGATGATTCATTAGCTTTTGGTAAATGCTCTTCGGGTGCGTCAAGCTTCACAAACTCAACCTTGTTTCTACCACCAGCTTTCATTAACATCTTCTTAATATCGAGTGTTTCGGAGCTGCTTCTTGCTTGCTCTAAAACGTCAAGTGCTGAGCATCCCCTTTCGTTCCTATGATTGACATCTACTGTCGTTTTCGTGACGATGTAGTCTACAAACTGAAAAGAACATGTAAAGTTTATCAGTTAAGTTACTTGACACTCAAATTTTATTGAGTACTAGTTTTTGCTCTTACATCAGAGAGGCCCGCGGAGACTGCAAGATGCAAGATTGTGTTGCCATATTGGTCTGGACAGTTTACAATTGATGTGTCTGTGAAAACTTGTGCCAAGAACACGAAAGCATCGAAATGTCTGTAGCGGACAGTGAGATGGAAGATATTATCTTGTTGATTCGTGACAGAACTGAACGAGGAAGGCGCGGTTATCAGAAACTCTTGAAGGATCTTGACAGTGCCCTTCATTGCCACCAAGTGCAATGGTGTGTAACCATTTTGATCATATTGGTTTGGAAGATTTGGGTCAAGCTGTAGAAGCATTTTTGTGATCTCCAAGTGCTCTTTGCTGCAAGCGCAGTGCAACGGGAAAGAACCATTCTGGTCAGCCTTGTGAGCCAAGTTTGGGCACAATGACAACAACATCTTCACAATTTCTGCAACATTTAGTTCAATACATAATATATTGTTACAAGAAACTACCCAAAAGTAGAGATAATGTGTGCACATAAATTATATAGTAAAGCTTTTTTGGGATCATTTGTTCATATTCTATAGTAAAGATACTATCAGTAATTCATTTATAACTATGAGGACACTTGTTTTGAAACGGAGAGAGTATATCAGAATTATTATCAGTCCCGAGATGTAATGATATTCAACGTACCAGAATGTCCTCGCGATATAGAACCGTGCAAAGGAGATGCACCCTCTCCATCTTCTTCAAAATCCAGCAGCCAAGTTTGGTTCAAAAGGAGCTTCACCACATTGAGGTGACCATTGCTGCAAGCTACAAACAAAGGACTCTGGTTCTGAGAGTTCACCCCCAAAGCAGCCCATGGATTTGCCTCTAACAGCAACATCACAATCTTGTCATGTCCTTGGCGGCTCGCCTCGTGGAATGGAGTCTCCTTCTTCTTGCTTACAACTTCAACCAAATCAGGGCTCAACTTGACAATCTCGGACACTAAATCCAAGTGTCCAAATCTGACAGCAAGGTGTAAAACAGTGTTCCCAGATTTAGCAGTTACTTGCTTCAAGTGCCGTTTGGATTGATCAATGAGAGACAAGAATGTTTCTTTGTCATTTGTCACAATTGCCTTGAAAAGTTTAGGGATCATTTGGCAAGGTTAGAGAAAAAAATTGAAGAACAAGAAAATGTTGAGCTAGCTAGTTCTTGAAGAGATGTGAGCAAGAATATCAAGAAGAGCTATATATATATATTATGATCAGCTACTTATTGTTAAGCATCTTCCAGGAAGACCCATTGAATGCTGAAAATTGTGGAATAGCTACTTGCTAGGAAATTGCACTTGCAAGTTGCAACTTTACAAGACTTCTTCAAAACTTAGTAGAATAACTAGTTGAAGTTCATGTTCTGGTTTCTTAGAAGCTACACTTCTTTTCCTTCGATTAGAGAAAAGAATCTATTTGTAAAATAGACACCAATCTCAAAGTCAAGCCATAAATATTTTCGATCAAGGAAATCGTTACAACTTGCAGGTCATCAAGAATTTCCTGGAAGATGCTTGACAAGTGGACTAATATCAAATTTACAACTAATAGTTCATCTCCTAGCTCCTGATCCGAGTCCTGAGATCATTGCAAATATAATCTGTTCTTCTTATCTGGTTGAGTTGAGCCTTATCAAGATATGTTGCAAAGACTTTACAGGGCAGTTGTGTCAAATGACAAAACAGCTTTCCTCTCAATCATGCAAGATTCAGAGTACGATTATATATGGGAAGAAACTCACGGATCCAAAAGCACTGTTTTGCACCTGGCGGCGCGGTTTGGTCACTTTGAGTTGGTGTCTGAGATTATCAAGCTGCGTCCGGGTTTGGTTGAGTCAGGGAACAAGAAGATGGACACGGCGTTTCATGAAGCTTGTCGCGGAGGGCATGACAAGATTGTGATGCTGCTGTTAGAGACAGATCCGTGGACTGCTTGTTTGTATAATAACAACAACCAGAGTGCTTTGTTTGTGGCTTGTAGCAATGGTCACCTCAATGTTGTGAAGCTCCTCCTGAACCAACCTTGGTTGTTGGACTTTGAAGAAGATAGAGACAATTTGTCTTCTTTACATGAATCTATATTTAAAGGACATTCTGGTAAGTATGTACGCAGTCTTATTATCTATTGCGTAGAGACTGTCAAAAGATGGCAAAGAGTCGTTTATGTACGCAGTCTTATTATCTGTTACCTCTGCTTTTGCATATAGACTGTTTACTGATATCACACACACATGTATATATTTATATTACGCGTTGAACCACAATCATTTTGAACTAAATGCTGCAGAAATTGTGAAGATGATGTTGTCATTGCGCCCAAACATGGCACACAAGGCTGACCAGAATGGTTCTTTCCCGTTGCATTGTGCTTGCAGCGAAGAGAACTTGGAGATCACAAGAATGCTTCTAAAGATTGATCCGAATCTTGCTAACCAATATGATCATAATGGCCACACACCTTTACATTTGGTGGCAATGAAGGGCAATGTAAAGATCCTTCAGGAGTTTCTGATATTCGCTCCTTCCTCGTTCAGTTATCTCACAAATCAACACGATACCATTTTCCATCTCACTGTCAGATACAAACAGTTCGATGCTTTCGTGTTCTTGGCACGGATTTTTAGTGACACACCAATCTTACATCATACAGACCAATTTGGTGACACAGTTTTGCATCTTGCAGTTTCTGGAGGCCTGCCTAATGTGAGAACTGAAACTAGTACTAAATGTTGTGTCATAAAACTTAACTGATATATTTAACATTTTAGCTTCTTTGTGTTCGGGTATATATGTTACTGAGCTCAACTTTTCACTTTATGTTCATTCCAGTTTGTAGACTACATCGTTGCGTAAACAACAATAAATGTCCATTATGAGAATCATAGAGGGGACAAAGCCCTCGATGTTTGTACCGAAGAGATGCCTCTATCACGCAACGAGCTAATTGAGTTCTCACCCTCACCAAGTTCATCGCAACATGATGTTGAAGATAATGCAGCTCAAACTGAGGAGAAAACATTGCACCAGCACAAGATTATGAGCCAGAGGCACATGATAGATTTAGGAGAACTCTACGAAGCGCGAAAGAGCAACCAGTATGGGATTTACATAGAGGCCTTACAGAACGCGAGAAACACGATAATCCTAGTAGCTATTCTGATAGCAACTGTTACATTCACTGCAGGCATTAGTCCTCCTGGCATTTATTGCCCTCACAATCCATTAACTCTGATGTTGATAGTGCCAAAAACTTAGGACTTGGATATCATGTATACTAGCAATTTTCTTGGGTTTGATCACCAAAACATGTCTGCTTCAGGGTTTTGTATATGTATAAAGAAAACTCAATACCATAAATATTGTAATAGGTACAAACATGAGAAACAAAAGGGATCATGGAGCACATAACACAAAAACAGCAGCAAATGCTGCAAAGAGAGTGAACAAATGAGAGGTCATCCTTAGGCTTACATTTTCCGGTACTGATAAATTGTTCCCTCAGTAAGTATCATCTACTTTTGGAGCTGTTAGTACATCTTTTTTCCAGATTTCAAGTCCATATCCTTTTTGCATTCAAATAGTATTTGGATCCTTCCAATGTGTATGAAAATGATCATTCCAATATATGCATAATAATAATAATTACAATGATATATAGAGCAACTAGCAAGACAAAAAAGAAGGTCGTGGTGTGCACATAACATCATCACTCACTGTGAATGAACAATTCATCAGTTTTACATTTGAAGTGTCAGTATACATGATATCCATATCCTGAGAGAATAGCACTATCTACATCTGAGTTAACGGATTGTGATGGCAATGAGTGCTCATTGTTTTGACCATTTGCATCTACCCTGCTTAATCTTCCTCTCCTCCATTTCAACTTTCTCAACCAATGTCTTGTCAAAACAACTCCTAGATACAGAAACACCACTCCCATAGTCCCGACCGAGATGGCTAGTATGGCCTCAAGTGTCCAATCTTCTCCATGTCCATGTGGAAGAATCACCCATGTTGCTGCAACATAAGCAGTAGCCATGAATGACACCGCGACCTACATGATCTTGTGCGCGATCACTAGTAGCCTCACCAGTGGTTTCCTCTGGAAAGGTATGATGCTGACAAGAACAATGACAAGGCATAGAGATGTGAACAATGCAATGTTGTTGCTTATGGCGAAGATCTTGAAAGCTGTTGTTCTTCCCACCGTGGACTGACCTTTTAGAGGCCCTTCCTGGTAGACGCCGCCAGGAGGACTTATGCCTGCAGTGAATGTAACAGTTGCTATCAGAATAGCTACTAAGATTATCGTGTTCCTAGCGTTTTGTAACGCCTCTATGTACATCTCATACTGCTCTAAATACACGAAAGCATCGTACCGTTTGTATCTGACAGAAATATGAAAAATACTGTCTCCTTGTCTTGAAAGAGAATGGAACGAGGAGGGAGCGAATATCAGAAACTCTTCGAGGATCTTGACAGTTCCCTTCATTGCCACCAAGTGCAATGGTGTGTAACCATTGTGATCATATTGGTTAGCAAGATTTGGATCAAGCTTTAGAATCATTCTTGTTATCTCCAAGTCCTCTTTGCTACAAGCACAATGTAATGGAAAAGAACCATTCTGGTCAGCCTTGTGAGCCAAGTTCGGGCGTAATGCTAATATCTTTCTCACGATTCCTGCAACATCAGAATCACTTCTAGTTTTGGTTCAATACATAACATATCATCTTAAGAACCAAGCTCTATACAAGATAAGGCTCTGACGAACAACAACAATAAAGTCAAAGTTTAAACTGATAGCTGGAGGGCCCAACTAATATATCAAGCGGTGACTAGATAAGACAACGGATCTTATACATGGACCAAGAAAGGAGGTAAGACAAATGGTCAGTAGAAACAAACAGAATCAGCTCTGATAGCATGTTAAACTTGACTCCAAATCAAAAGTATAACCTAATAGGTGAAGGGTCAAACTAGTATATCAAGTGACGAGAGATTTCACATTCTTTCAGCGTGAGATTCCTTAACATGTACCAAGTTGAGAATCAGACTAAAGTTCATGTTAGAAAACTTTTGTTTGACATAAATTTATCAAAACTAATTAGGATGTAATGATTGTGAACTTACCAGAATGTCCTCTTGATATAGAAGCATGCAAAGAGGACAAATTGTCCCCATCTTCTTCAAAGTCCAATAACCAAGGTTGGTTGAGAAGGAGCTTCACAACATTGAGGTGACCAAAGCTACAAGCCACAAACAAAGCACTCTGATCTTCACAGTTGAGCAAACAAGCAGCCCATGGATTTGTCTGCAACAGAAGCATCACAATCTTGTCGTGCCCTCCGCGACTAGCTTCATGCAATGGCGTGTCCATATTCTTGTTCCCAGCTTCAACCAAATTAGGACAGAGCTTGACAATCTCAGAAGCTAACTCAAAGTGGCCAAACCGGGCTGCAAGGTGTAACACAGAGTTCTTGGATTTATGAGTTTCTTGTCTTACAAAATGCTTGAGTGAGAGAAAAGTTTCTATGTCATTTGACACAACTGCCTTGAAAAGTTCTGCAGTCATTTTTTTTTTATATAAGACTCAACCAGATGACAAGAACAATATATATTTGCAATGATATGAAAGCAGGAGCTAGTTCTTGAAGAAAGGTGAGTAAGAGAGGAGCTATTTATTGTAATTTTAATCATCATCACTTGTTTAGCAATTTCCTCACTATTTCTACACACAAAACTTTTTTCTTTTTATCATTTGCAGAAACTTTGTGTTTACTCTCATTGTTTTTTCAAACTGAGAACTGACTACTATACCTCTCTTTGTATTTACACTCATTGTTTTTTCACACAAACTATGAGTTGGATACTATGCCTTTGTCTCTGTGTTTTCTTTCAACCTATGCATTCATCATATCCAAATGACTGTGGCGGCCTATAGTGTCAGGTCCTCTACTTCTATGTCAGACATAGTTATTCGAAATTTCATTTTATCTCAATTATTTCATAACTTGAGTTAATAATTGTGTTCGGTCTTATGAGTTTTGGATAAAAACAATTATACGCTCAACATGTTGTTCATAATAAGTTAACAACAGCAGGCGAGACAACTGATGATTGAATAAGTGGAGGAGCGATAAATGTGTTGGAATTGTCCCTATTTAATGGGGGCAATTGGGTAATTTTGTCCTATGGG
>JAYMTH010002687.1:0-12133 GCA_036897465.1 Pelargonium australe
AAAGTGGAAACGGTGTCAGTGTCGGGTTGTAACCCTAGTTTGAAGCATTTTCCAAAAATAGAGAAACCGAAACCCAATTGGTGGAGATGTAAGAAGGAATTGATCAAAATGTTTAGAGTGAACACATTTTGAGACGTCAAATCCAAACTCCGGGAGAGAGAAACCACGTGAGAGTGGCAATTCAATCTGGAAATGGAGGACAGGAGTTTGTTGAAAGAGACGATGGAAGAAGGAGAAGGATGTTTATTGAGCAGAAGATGGAACAAAGAAATGGCTTGATTAAGATGAGAGGAGGTGAAATCGGAGCTAAGATTGCGACGATGATGTTTAGTAAAGGAAGAGACAGATGTGAAAAGGTCATTAACTTGCTTATCTACCTCACCAGATCTGAAAGGGTTTGTTGCCGTTGAAGAAGAAGAAGAATGAGAACGAAAGAAAGTGAAAAAGGCGGGAGCAAAGCAAGCCATACCTGGAGAAGTAGAAGCATTGGATTGACGAAGAAAAGCAGTAGCTGAAGCCATCATCTCTGTATCGCTGGATCTCACTCTCTCTGGCAATACCCTAGTGCTGACTGCGGGTGTGGGATGATGGTGCCATTGTATTTGCCATTTGGGAGATTATATATAAGCTATATAATTAATGTACGTAAGTCTAGTATTTTTTTTTTTTTTTTTTATGATAAGCCCAATGATATTGTTATCTCATTAAAATTATTTGTGTCCACTCAAATAAATTAGTGGGAGCCATAAAAGACACTTTTTATTAGTTTTGATTCGTCAATTTCATAATAATGTCATAATGGACACTTTTTTTAAAAAATTTTTTTTTTTTTTTTTTTTACTGCATTCAACTACCAAAAACTCTTTCTGTATGTTAAACTTCAAAAACTATTAACTACCTATATTTTCATATTTGTGCCAAATGTTAAAGTTTTGTGTTCGATTTGTGTTGGTTGAACAAATTTTGAATTTGTGTTGGTTTAACAAAAAATAAGTGAATTTTTCAGTGAAATTTTGAGTTTTTCGACAAACATTTATGAACTTGTTAATAATCAATGAAAAAAAGAAGGTAAAATTGTCATTTAATTTTTTTTAAGTCATATATGATGCATATGATAAAAGATAATATTTTTTTTTTCCAGTCAAATTGAACCGACGCAAAGAGTTTTTAGTGGTTGGATAGTCAAAAATTACGATTAAAAGTTAAAGATAAATATCAGTCATATAATAGTTTTTATTAATTATCATATTCATGCTTTTAAAAATGGGCATAATATGCAAAATGAGGGTGGTGATTTGGTCAAATAGGTAAACAACTTTTTGTTAACAACCACCGGAGTGAGTGGTCAAATAATCCAACTGAGCATATGCTAAGCGTATTTCATTCTGAAACGTACTTTTCAAAACAGAGATCTCTACCAAAGTAGAGATAAAATAGATTTAGTCAACTTAGGAGCATTTGGATGCAATATTATAGTATCCAACATTACCATTGATGACCTAAAATAAATTATCAATATACAAGTAGCTATGAACCTAGCAACTCCATACCTTGCACTTGATAGAATTGAGGAGCTCACCATTCTTTTTAAGACCCATCTAATCTCACTAAACTAATTTATTTCTGAACTAATAATCTATTCTACTTTATTTTTCAACATGCGCCAGCAACCCTAAAAAAAAGAAGAGGATATGTGATAAAATTCAATATGCAAAATGATATGAGTGGTTAGTATATCTCCCTATAGTTGTGTGCACATTCATCACATTCAAGGCTTTGATTGGTATCCCCATGGATTCTTGTTTGCCCAGTTCCACTGATCTCTGCACATCTCGGCGATACCATATTTTGCCCTGACAAAGATACCAAACAACACGGCAAATATAAATTTAACTACACGCATAAATCATAAGAAACTATTCAGGTAGTACTTGGATTAATATTTTTATTTAAGAACGAGAATCAATAATCGAAATGAAAATGAGAATAGATATGAGATTCTTATTGTTTATGTTTGCACTAAAAAAATATTAGTTCTTAAAGTGACCTAGGAATGAGGTCTCATTCTCATTCTCATTCACATTCCAAAATGTTTAATCCGTACGGTACGTAATAGTCTTTGTGGGCATGAGATAAATGAGGATGAACCTAGACGCAATGCTAAGGTTGTTGTCGGGTGAGCATGAGATACTGGTTTTGAGTTAGAAAACAACCACCCTTGCCGACGTGTTTGAACTTCCTTGAAAAAGGAAAGAGGACACTTTTTTGGACAAAATTCATGAAAAACATGACACTCATTTTACGCACACTATCAGTAAAATGAAAAAGGATCTATCTCAAACTGAACAAAATATTTTGTACAATATTTACAATAAAATATACAAAAGTAAGGAAGATTTAAGAACATACTTCCAACCAAGTTCTTTGGCAGCTTTCTTTGTCGATGCATAAACAACTGTAGCATCTCCTGGCCTTCTTGGACATAGTTTATAAGGAATCTTCTGAAACAAACTACTAAGAACATTAGCATCACCAAATATACCATATGAGTGTGGGTGTGTGTGTGTGTGAGAGAGAGAGAGAGAGAGAGAGAGAGAGAGAGAGAAAAGGGACAATGACCTTGCCAGATGCTTTCTCAAAAGCAGAGATCATTTCAAACACAGATGTACCTTGTCCAGTACCCAAGTTGTAAGCAGTACAACCTAAGAGAAGAAAACATTTCTTAGACACCCAATTGAAAGATGATACATTCATCCAGAAACATGACCACTCTCTACTCCAATACTCACTTTCCGATTCTTACTAACTGACGGCAATTTCATTTACATGCAAATTTATGAATCCTACACTACATGTGTGTGTATCTGTGTGTGTGTGTGAGAGAGAGAGAATGAACCTATATCCTTTGTTGTAAAGAGCTTCCTAAGAGCAGCAAGATGACCATCTGCTAAGTCCATGACATGGATGTAATCTCGTATCTGTTCATCATAGAAAATATAAGTTCTAATTAAAACCAAATTTGTTGTTTCCAGGACTTCATGCAGTGACCAGAAGGTCATACCCAGCACATAAAAAGATGATCATTAGATTGGATAATATAAACAATTACAACAGTACTTAACCCAACCCACTTATTCTTTTATTTTTTTCTCAAATAGTATATAGATATCACATACCGCAGTACCATCCTTTGTGGGATAATCATGTCCATATACATTAAGCTCAGGTAATCTGCCGACAGCTACTTGTTGAATGTAAGGCATTAGATTATTTGGAATTCCCTTGGGATCTTCACCAATTGTACCACTCTCATGAGCCCCAACAGGGTTGAAGTATCTCAGTAAAATAATTCTCCAACTGGAATCTGCATTTTGAATATCTCGAAAAATTTCCTCAAGCCATAGCTAGCACAATGAAATAAAAGTAATGTCAGATTATAATAGCTGTTTGACCTCGTCAGATAAATTGATGATTGAAATGCAGGAAAAAAAAAGTGTTTCTGTCCAGAGTCCATAAGCAATTACCTTAGTCCGTCCATATGGATTCATAGCCTTCAATTCAAAAGTTTCATCACATGGAGTCTTTTCAGGTTGGCCGTATACAGTCGCAGATGATGAGAAAACCATCTATTTGCCAATAAAAAAACTTTCATCAAGTTAGTATCATACAGATCATGAGAGAGCATGTCAGTTAACTGAACCAACGCAGAAATATGCAGAGAGATGAGGAAATTCCGAGTTGATTAACAAGAGACATATGACATATCTACTTTGTTCAAGATAAGAGAGTATCAACAATCACCACAACCGCAACACTCCTGCTTTCCCAACTCTCATCAGTAAAACAATACACCAAGAAGAACATGACTTGACAACAGATTCCTTTCCCCACAAGAACAATATAATCCACTAAGAATATCCTTTCTCTATGGTAATATTAGGTAGCATTCAGATTATAAATTTTTATCAGAATGAGATTCTCATTGTTCATGTTTGGATTAGGATTAGGATTTTTTTTGTCACAAGAATGGCTCTCCCATTCCCATCCTTGATTCCCACTCTCAGTCCATTTTTTTTAACTAAACTGCTGGGCGCTGCCTTAAGAAGTTAGAAAATAATCACATTCCAATTGTTAATCACTATACAATAGTCAAATGTGATAACTGATATGTAAAAAACCAGTAATGATGCATCGGGAAACAGCTAAATGGGCACAGCTAAGGACACAGGACAGTCCTAAATCCAAATACTAAGCATTTGAAACACCAATCCCTAGTTCGTCATGTTCTAGAGTACTTAATTTCACTCCACAGATGAAAAATTCAAGCACCAACAACCTTCAGATTTAAATATTAAGAAAAAGTATCTGAAGGCTCACCATTTTGCAATTAAATTTAACCATGGTTTGAATTAGGTTGATGGTTCCAACCAAATTGTTATGGAAATATCGGCACGGGAAGGCCACACTCTCCCCGACAGCTTTAAGACCAGCAAAATGAATCACAGCATCAAATCTGTAGTAACATACACCAATCTCACTCATAAAATCACATTTCAACTAAACAAGGTCTAAAAAAGCAAATCAAAGCAACAACAGTACAAAACAGAGCTAAAATAAGGGGAAAATAGAAAAATTACTTCGTCCTAGCAAATAGCTTCTCCAAATCGTCTCTCTTCCTAAGATCACCCTGCAACCAAACAGAACTGAATCAGCAACCTCAAAACGCAATCGATTTCAAATAAACCTGTAACAAAAATTCGAGATCTACTTGGAGAAATGAGAAATCGAGATCACCACCTGAGTGAAGTAGAGTTTCTTAGAGAGCTCAGGACCGACCATGGCGCGAACTCGTCGAATGGACTCTTCGGTGCAGTTATCGAGATTGTCGATGATCAAAACCCTAAATCCTCCTTTGAGGAGCTGAACCACCGTGTGAGTGCCTATGAATCCGGCACCACCGGTCACCAGGATCATCTTCCCCTCCATTTGCTAGGGTTTTTCGTTTTCTCAGATCAAAGAATTCGAAGACACAAGAGTTTGAGAGAGGACTGACAAAGAGAGAAATGGATTTTGAATCGGATTGAATGGTGAAATGAAGAAATCAAACAGAGAAAAGGATAGAGATTTGGAGATTCAAAAATCAAATTGAGAAGATTTTTAGGAATCTACTTTACTGACTCCCTCACTCACTCAGTGACTCTGTGACCGTACTTCGGTTCGTTAAAGTTGGCGCGCTTTTTACTATTTTTTTTTATTATAGATTTTTTGTTTATTTTCTAATTTTATTTGCATGACCTGCTCTCTTCTCCTTTATTTTTGCTTCGTTTTTATTTGTCCTTCCTAATAGCACAAACACTACTACTACTTAATTACATATAGCTTGAGACCTTGAGTAGACGTGACGACTCAGATTTTGGCTTGACTTTTTTGTATTTGAATTGGAAAAAAAGTAATTTGAACGAATTGTTTGAATCGAATTAGATGAAATTTAAATTTGTAGTATAAATAAAATTATTTGTTGAGTATGATCTCAATTTAGATAATCCAAATTGCTCGACAGCTCGTGAGATTTCGAAACATGTCTTATTCAACTCAAATTTTAAAAAATCTAATTTGAGTCAAATTAAGTATTTCAATCGTCTTGAAATTTGAATTTGAATTTTGCTTAATTTATTTAAAACATGTCTCAACTTTTATCTTGCCATTTTAAATTACATGATTTATCTAAATAAATGTTTAACTCAATCATAATATGAAACTCGATTGTGTTATTTAAGTTTTACAACAACAAAAATCGTATGAATTAACAATTACCTTCAAAAGAACCAAAATGCCCGTGATGATAATGAGATAGGAATGTATGGGCGTCACATCAAATACACGAGAAATCAGATGTACCAATCCATTGAAGCTAACACAGAGTCAAGAGATCAAAAGCACAAGTATAGTTTCAGTTCAGTCCCATCACATTTCTAATAGCATTTTCACTCTACTTACAGACAAAATCATTTATTTACACACACATACAGGCATGATGGATACAATCAGACTCTGTTGAAGATTACACATTTTTACATGCTTGAACCTTTTGATGAAATTAACATCTACCATGTTTTACTCAGTAATGGCAATGAACTTTGCAAAAATTTCATTACCAATTATGGAAGAGCTACTAGGTGTCTAGGTTTCACCAAGAGACCCTTATTTTTCTGTGTATGTTGCTGTTAGGAATCGGTAATTTTTTTCTATAACATGAACAAGATGTATGCATTTTTTTTCTGAGAAAAGGACTGGTATTCTTATTTTGATCCATGTATGTCACCATGTTCTTGTCCTGCTTTTGGATTGTTCTTTCTTCTATTCATTTTGTGATGATCTGAGTATTGAAGCATTTTATTGCCTGCAAACGGAATCCAAGAGTCAGACAACCATAGCATGTGAATTATATATAGACCCTGCAGAGTAGTAGAAATGCATGTTTGTGTTACACAACCCGTTTAATTATATGGGTTTGGTGGGTCAAATGAGTTCAACACGAACTACTGAACTGAACATTAATCCGCTTAAATTCACGTCGTGTCACAAGGTATGACTCAAATTACCAACTCTATTGCAAAGAGAGGGAAAAAAGACGAGTAGTATTTGGATTAGAACTTTTTTCCTCTAGAAAGGGAATTAAGAAAGAGAATGAGATTCTAATTTTCCTACTAAGATGAGGACTTTCTAGTCATGGAAATGAGTTCTCATTCTCATTCTCATTTCAAAAGTTTTGATCCAAACACTACCATAGAGAGATCAGATTAACTGAAGATGACATATAGACTCAGAAGGGTTGTATTGCTTACCCATGTATCATCTCAAGGTACCAACATCATATCTGCTGCACCAAATTTAGGCTCTGGACAAGTCCCTTTCCATATCAAAAGCATGCTCCAAGCGTCTGTCCAGAGATAAACCAGAAAATGATATCTCGTGCTTGCCAATCGAAGTAACGAAATCTTGGTTCATATTTTCCTTATCTGCATCAACCCTTTTCCTAGTGGAAGATTTTGTGGCATCACCAGTTTTGGACATCCGCTTTCTGATGATGGAAGGAGTGTTTTGGAAACTCATTGCTGACATTCTCAACATTGATTCTGGACTGCAACTGTTAACAAAGGCGTTAAGCGAAAGGCTGGGAGTAGAATAGCAACATGGGCTTTTTAAAGGCTGATCTGTTCTTGGAGATTCATTGAATCCTGCAGAAGCAGCAACCAAATTCTTCACATTTAGAGGCTTAGTACTTGCGCAACCATCCTCAATTTCCTCTGCTTGAAGAGAAGGTAGATGGCCTTTGTTTTTGTTGCTAACTTGGCCACTGTGCTCACCAAATCCAAATGCCGGAGACTTTGATTTGTATCTTCCTGATACATTTTCGGATCTCAAACGGAAAACTGGACTAAAACTTCTTGGCCTTTTTGGATATTCCGGTATTCTATCAGCAACAAGAGTTAGGAGATTCGATTTATTGAAATGAGATTCGATTTTCATGCCACCAGAGTTAGCACCTTGAGTTTGAAAAACTGACTCATTTAAAGGACTGTGAAACCCCATTTTATGGTCAAAAGAGACTGTTACATTATCAAGGCTCTGTCCCTCTTCTTTAACCTTCATGTAGTTTGGTTTTGTTTCACAACTGAAGAAACTAGACATGTCGATTGCAGGATCACAAGGTGACTGTGAATCCAGTTTCCTACTCAGCGTGCAGTTCCAGTGATTTTTAATTGCATTGTCAGACCTGCCAATTTGTAGTCATGACAATGAGATTTTTCCTTTGAATAAAAGGGACATAATTCATCATCCAAAGAATGGACAGTACAAATCTTATGATAATATATGTATGTGTGTGTATTCCTATGTGTGCTACTTTTTATACTATGGGCATACCAGCACAATGTTGAACAAACGCCAAATTAATATAGTAGTTATACTTCAGAAAATCTAATTTCCCAATTTAAATGAGCACATGACAATATGTTATGGGATACATCAACTCTTAAAATCAAATCACAGCATTAAGGACTTAAGGTCATTTCTCCACTAGTCTCAAAAACAAAAAAATATTTGTAGTGCAAACACAGCATAATTATTCTGAAAACTAATAATTTCTTTTCGAAGAGAACTCTTTCATTGTATTCACTATTCAGAATCTTAAGAAGTATGTGATAAAGTTCATACCAGGATATGTTGGTAAATGCGATCTTAGTAGTGCGCTGATATCCAATACGTACCTTCCAGGAAGAAACCTTGCAATTTCTGCCCACTTGTTGCCGTATATCTGGTGGTAACGAATAAGCACCAACTCTTCTGCTTCAGTCCATGCATCTTTCTTAATTTTTGGGTCTAAATGGTTATACCATCTGAAAATCAAATCATTTGTTTGGTACTTCTGTCAGTCACTCAATTGTCTAGTATAGAAAAGTGCAAGTTTGATGCGTGTTTGTAAAACCATAAAATTGTATAGGCTTAAAAAATTCAGCATCTTGCCATCTTCAGGTAGTGTTGGCTAATTGTTTCTACTGCACTGAATACTAACTAATATATGTCACATGTATGAATACAGATTAAAATAGATTCTGGTTATGTGCATTTTGAACAATGTTTTACAAGTTGAGCATCCGCTTGTGTCACCTTATGAACAAAACAGCTAAAACCTGATAATTCAGAAGCATTCCATCAAGACAGGATAATGGCATGCCAACTTGGTATCAAACTAAGTTTGTATGTAACAGTTAGTGCTAAGCTATGCAAGTACAAATATGTTATTTAGGCAAGCAATCAATTTCACATGGAATAGAATATTAGTGTCAAGTGTGAAATATAAACATATAAAAATCATAAACCGAAATGAAAAAAGCTCATTGCTTGCCAAATTTATGATGAGCAAAGTACAACTAGGTGTCATTACCTACCTTTCTCGGCATTGCTTTCCTATGCGACCTGGTAGGGACTTTGCTATAACAGACCACTTCCTGCAACCATACCTTGTGACCATCTCAACAATGCAATTATCCTCCTGAAAACCAACAAGAAAAAGGCCATGATCAAGTATCAATGATCTCAAGAAGATGAAACTAATGCTATGCCTCCAGAAAATGTATACCTCCTCTCTCCAAGGCCCTTTGATGAGTTCAGGATTAAGAACCTTTTGCCAGTGATGCCAGCACTGAGTCGCTGTTCGCCCAGGAAGATATTCAGCTGTAGAACAGAAAAATTCATCTAATTAGTAGTACACCTTCAATAACATTTAACCAGCCCTGTGTCATATTACCCAAGTTGCATGAAAGCCTGGAATGTTCAACCTGTCAGGGTAATTCATTGCCCCTCAACAAACACACACACTATTTTATCGCTTCACAGTAGCTTGGCTATTATTGTAATGGTCAATGTGGCTCAGAGGTGGCCATTTGTTTTTAGATGACTTGGGTTAAGCAGGTAGAATGCCAAACCAGGGTTTCCATTGATACCAAAAGCATCAGGGTCATGGTTGTATGTAAACCAGCCACCCATGACCCACAAAATTACCAGTCATCTGTAGCTCTTAGAACAATGCAATTTGCAAGCTAATACAAAGCCATATGATTGGTACTCTTAACTAAAATGATGGCTACTCTCATATGAACTATTAAAATAAAGGGAAAAACTGCAGGAAAATACAAGCATTCGTTATAAAAGCATACCTATTTTCTTCCAATTCTTCCCTCTGAACTTCATGACTGCTTCAGTTAAGAGTTTATCCTGTCCATCATAAGCCATGCAATTGCATCAATTAGGGACCTTCAGTGAAAGAAAAAATCCACCTGAAACAATATATTTTATCCTAAAACCCTATAAGTGAGTATACTCAATCCAAGCTAATTTTCTTCACTAATGTCAGTTCCCTGCTGATTTGGTGCCCTGCCAAAAGTCTAGCATAGGTAATAGAGGAAATTTCTTTGAAAAGCAGAAAGTCACTCCATGAACTGTGTTGTAGACACCAGAAAATCACAAATAGAAACATGGATGAACATGATGATTCAAACAACTGCAAAACATTCAACAAAACCAAACTAGAAAATCCAGCAACTAACCTCCTTCTCAGTCCAGCCTCCTCTTTTTGAACGGCCTTTCTTACCAATTTTCATCCTACACCAGACCAAAAAAAGAATTCCAAATCTCAATAGATCAAATTTGACGACAATTACAACACCACATGAACAAAATAAGAGGCAATTGCTGAATCAATCACAACTTTTTTTGCTGATCAAAAAAAAAAAATTCACAACTTTTCTTAACATTTAACATTGCAAGATCCATCTCCTCCTTAATATAAGGCATGGCCCTGATCTCGATCTCCTCGAAATTAAATTCAACAAGTTACACAACAGAACCAATAATTAAATTCGCTACATTATACATCTGCAGTTCTACACATCCTTTTCTGTGACATTTTCTCTGCAAAAACAGATGCACATTTCCTACAACAATTTCATAACAGAACCAGCACATGCGAATTAAACTACATACTCATATTGTCATACACACATTCTTTTCAGTGACATTTTCTCATAAATCAAACAGATACACATTCCTACAACAAATTCATAACAGAACCAGCCCATGATAATTAAATGCACTACATTTTCATGACATATTCTCAGCAACCAAACTGATAAACATTTACTACTACAACTTCACAACAGAGACAGCACGTGATAATCAAATACACTACATTATACATAAACACATCCTTTTTCATGACATATTCTCAGCAACCAAACCGACAAACATTTCCTACTACAATTTCACAACAGAGACAGCACATGATAATCAAATAAACTACATTATACATAAATACATCCTTTTCCATGACATTTTCTCAGCAACCAAACAGTTACACATTTCCGACGACAAGTATCACAACAGAACACTACACATACTTCTCCGTGGTATTTCTCAGTAAATATACAGATACACATTTCCACCAACAATTTCACAACAAAACCAACACATTATAATTAAATTCATTACACTACACATACACACATCCTTTACCGTGAAACTTTCTCACCAAACAAGCAGATAAAAATTTTCTGCAACAATTTCACAACAGAACCAGCACAAGATAAATAAACTCACTACACTTTGCATACACACATTACTTTCCATGCATTTTCTCGGCAGCCAAACAGACAAACATTTCCTAGGGTTTCTCTTGCAGGTGCTAAAACTGAACCACGTTGAAACGAACTCTGAATCTACATCCACCAAAAGAAACAGAAACAGAAGGATCGAGAGAGCTACATGAAGAGAAGAATCAGCGAGAAACGAACCTGTGATTGAGATTGATTTCGAGCTTCGAATTGGATCGATACTGTGGAGACGAAGAAGAAGATTCAGATTGAAAACAGCGGGAAAAGGAGAGAGAAGTGAGAGTAGTAACTAACTGCTGAGCTGATTTGGTTTCGTTCAAAATGTAGCTCACACTGCAAGCGTGAGTGACAAGCTCAGCTTTAACGGCGATCTAACGGCACACCCCTCCGTCGCCGTTATTTTTCACTGTTCATACTTGGGCCAAAGTTTCCCTCGGGCCCACCAGATATCTTATCGATTTCGTTCATTTATCCGGCCCAATAGGCCTATTTGAGGCCCGGTCCCTTTTTTTTCTTCTTTTTTTCAAACAAGATATATTATTCAGAACTCAAGATATGCACGATACATTCTGTCGGAACATAACCCCAACCCGAACACCCAGACCTAGAACCATGGGCGGAGCCACATTATGTGATGTGGGTTCAAGTGACCCCACTTAGCTTACATATTTAAAATTTTTGCAATGCTTTTTATTTTTATTATTTTAAAAATAAAAGTAAGTTATTTATAGTGACCCAATCAAATTTTAAGGTGCCCCATATAAAAATAAAATATTCTTTGAATTCATGTTTTAATTTTTTTTCAATCTCTAATGACTAGAGTTTGTATTCTATTTCGTTTAAAGGAGTTTTTTTGGATGTTTTATTTAACAAGTAATTAATTCTCTAATGGACTTTAACAAGTGACAGTTATCAATACTCATAATAAATTATAGTTTATGTTTTAAACATTCAATTTTAAT
>JAYMTH010002688.1:0-12133 GCA_036897465.1 Pelargonium australe
CCGCACGTGAACCCAGATCTGGCACGAGCCTCGTCGTTGCCGTCGCCAGATCCGCCGGAGAGAGGAGATGGAGTCGTCGGAGATAGGAGATAGGAGATAGGAGATAGGAGATAGAGAGATGAGAGAGATGGAGAAGATGGAGTTTTTTTTGGGTGTTTTTTTTATTTATTATTTTTATGTTAAGGACTTGTTTGTGTGTAGAACACTAAACAATGAGAGGTAAATATGGACTATCTACATTTTACTAACGGTGATGAGTGACGGAAACGTTAAGTGACAACTTAACCGTGATTAATTGAAATATCACGGTTATATTACTAAAGTTACGTGTTTTAAGTGAAAAATTTATACGGGCTTTCTGTAATTTACGCAAAATACATTATGAAAAAGTCACTTACGTGTACGTGTTAGTAAAAAAAAAAAACACTTATTTTTAAAAAAATAACTCTAAAATAACATTTAATTTAGAGTTTTTATTTAGGAAAAATGAGCCTTAAACGTGGCATAAAATGAATCACACTAAACCATTAAATGCGATAAATGCAAAATGTTAAAATTCGAATCCGAAACTTAGGTGGTCACTTTTCATTACGTGTGATTAGAAAACAGTAATGAAGTAACAGAATCAGAAATTGGTCACTCACGCCACAGAGAAGCGCGTGGGTTACACGCACCCAAGAGTTGGAGTTGGGACCTTCCTTCCTTCCCTCTTTATGTACGCATATTTGACTGTAAAAAACACCTCCATAGCCATCTCTTTCCTTTTGATTTTCTCTGCAAATTCCAAGCCTCCATTTTTTAAAACACAAAACAGCCACCAACCCATTTCTTCTCACATCTCCATGTATATAAATCTCTCTCTCAAAAGAATGAACCAGAGCTGTACTTGCTAAGCATCTATCTTTTTCCTTGTTTCTCTCTCTAAAAAGAAAACAAAGAGGAACCCGAGAAAGCAACGAGTTAAATAAGTTTAAAATCCGAGTCTTTGAGCCTATTTAGCTTCTGGGTTTTGCTTCTGAGTAGCAGAGCTTGAAAAGTTGGGCAGAAAGGTTGAACCTTTAATATTTGAAATGGTGCACAACCAGAGGTACCAGTTGCTGAGAAAATACCAGGTTCTGAGGAAAGGTGAGAGGCATGGTGTTGATGAAGATGAGGAGTCACAGAGCAATACTCTGCTTCTGGACTGTGGCAACTCTAGATACTGCTGCAAGAGGTCCAGGCCCAAGCTCCTCTCTCTCCTTCTTCTCTGTCTTCTCTCTTGTATCCTTGTATTAGCTCCTCACTTGTACAGCTCTCTTCTGGGTAAGTTTTTCTTCTTCTTCTCACTCACATGGGTTTTGGCTTCTATTTCTCTGTTATTTTTGTCTGTTGGGTCTTATTTTAAATGATTTTTTTTTTTTTTTTTTAAAGGTTCTTCTGAAGGAGAAAATGAAGATCATTTTGATGGTGTAGATGTTAATGTTCCCATGTGTTCTTCAATCTCTAACGGTGAGTATTTTTGTTTTTTGTTTTCACTTGGGTTGTTTTGGGTTAAATAGAGAACCATAATTTTTTCCCCCATGTATAGATGGTAAATGATTGTGTAGAATCTCCTGAATTGGTAGGAGTTGCAAAAGTTGGAGAAGAAATCAAATTGGACTTTTTAGTTTTGGGAATACTGAGGTGATGGTGGAGCCTCACAACACATAGGATTTGATTATTCATTTTTTTAATGTTCTTGAGACTGTTTTATTAGAAACCTCCAAACAGTTGGTTAATATGTTCCTATCTGTCCCCTTGTAGTTGTATTGGAATTTCCTTATCCTCTTAAAAAAAATAATATACTGGCTTTGGTCAAACTAATGAATCATGTTGTAATTTGTCTGATAATTGATTGTTTATTGCTATAGTACTTAGTTTGTTTTAACAAAAAAATTCTGTAAATTGTATGGTATATGCAGGAACCATATGTTGTGATAGAAGCAGTATCCGTTCTGATATCTGTTTCATGAAAGGGGATGTGAGGACACAATCTGCATCCCTTTCTGTTTTCCTGTACAATCCCGGAGAAGGAAGTGACTACATGAATTATGTTTCGGGTATGGCTGAGGAAGGCAAAGGCACCAATGAAGAGGAACTCCAGCACGAAAAGATACGGCCATATACCCGAAAATGGGAAACTAGTGTGATGGACACCATTAGTGAATTACATCTTATTTCAAAGAACTTCAAGCCTGGTACTCGTCCTCGGTGTGATGTGCAGCATGATGTCCCAGCGGTGTTCTTCTCGACTGGAGGCTACACTGGTAATGTTTACCATGAATTCAATGATGGGATACTGCCTTTGTTCATTACTTCACAGCATCTGAAGAAGAAGGTTGTGTTTGTTGTTCTTGACTACCGTAATTGGTGGTTTACGAAGTATGGAGATATTCTTTCACGTCTCTCGGATTATCCTCTAATTGATTTTAAGGTAGACAAGAGAACTCATTGCTTCCCAGAAGCCATTGTTGGCCTGAGGATTCATGATGAGCTAACTCTGGATTCGTCATTAATGGCGGGGAATGAAAGCATTGTTGATTTTCGGAATCTTCTAGACAAAGCCTACTGGCCGAGAATCAAAGGTTTGATTCAAGATGAGGAGCGAGAAATGCATCAGCTCAGGCAAAGAGAGAAATTTGCTCACTCCCCATCATCAAAAACTGTATTGAAGCTCAAAAACCAAGAGCGAGACTTGTTGCAGAAACCCAAACTGGTTATCTTGTCGCGAAATGGGTCAAGAGCAATACTAAATGAAGATTCATTGGTGAAATTGGCAGAAAAAATTGGGTTTAGAGTTGAAGTCTTGAAGCCCGAGAGGACAACTGAACTGGCAAAGATTTATCGGGTTCTTAATTCAAGTGATGTTATGGTGGGTGTTCATGGGGCTGCCATGACCCATTTTCTGTTTATGAAGCCTGGCTCTGTGTTCATCCAAATTATTCCACTTGGAACTGTCTGGGCAGCTGAGACATATTATGGGGAACCTGCAATGAAGCTTGGTTTGAAGTATATTGGGTACAAAATTGTCCCTAGAGAGAGCTCATTGTACAATGAATACGAAAAAGATGATCCTGTTCTTACAGACCCAGGGAGCGTGTCGAAGAAGGGATGGGAATTCACTAAGAAGATCTATCTCGACAGGCAAAATGTGAAGCTTAACCTAGGAAGATTTCAGAAGCGGCTAGTTCGTGCCTATCACTACAGCTCCAAAATGAACAAGAATGCTCATTTCCAGTAACCTGTAATTCCAATGGTTCCATTTGTGGCAAATCCCTATTCTTTAATTGATTGCATTGCTTGCATATAGAGTATTTGTTTGTACACAAAATGTAATGGAACAAGATTGCTTTGTGGTAAATAATAGAACTCAATGTTCGATACATAAGCTACTATTTTTGTCAGTTAAAAAGATGGCATTTCTTGCATAATCTACTATCAGATTGTTCTTTTTCCTTAGTTTTCTTGAATGTCAGAGGCTCAGTGCTCAAGTTTTCTCCTCTGCATCTGCTTCTTGCTGTGTAATGAATTTCTATACATGATGACAGTGACACCTTTACAGAGCTTGAGAGTTCAAGCATGTAAACAGAGCACAAACCTGTTTTAGTATTATTTGATCATTTAAAATCAAGAATCAGTCCAAAACAACTGTTATGACTCAACTAGCAGTTGCAGTCTATTTCCTCTGTACATGAATATTGAATTGAATGTACGCTATCATTTCGGCCAACCTCTAGTTTATCAGCCATTGTTGACAAGTCTTCTGACACAACCAAAACTGTCAGCATTTATAGTCAAAGCATCCCTGGCTTCAGTAACCTCTCCCAAGGGCTTTAATCTACAACCACCTTTTTGTTGCCTTGGTTGAGGGGTGGACTGAAGGAGGAGTCTTGGGAAGCCTATTGTCATCTGCATCTATCATGCAGAAAAAAAACAAAGTAATGGGGAATTCAGATCACAACACACTACAGATAATATAATCTGACATAGATAAAAATACAAACTTTACATCAGAGTTGATATGGTTTACTCACTAAAGTCGGGTTGCTTCCCTCCAAGGGAAGATCTGCGAGTCGTTTGAATGCCAGTAAGTGATTGCCTCCTCTGTGTCCTAGCATTTGTTGAAACGGGTGACTTTAAATCGGTGTTGAACTGCAGTGTTTCGGCTTGTTTTTGTCGGTTCCTGCAATTTTGTCAGAATGTTTGAGATAGCGCACATAGTATAGATGCTTGACTCGTACAATTCTTAGGAATCAACATAAAACTATTGACTGATTGCGATACACTTAAGTTTTTAAAGTGAAAGTGTGATGTGCAACAATTACGCAATGTTTATGAGGGCAGTAAAAGATTAGAAGTATAGGTCAATGTAGATCTATGAGTCATAGAATTTGGCATACCTCTTCTCAGAACCATTAATCAATTTCCCAATTGTCCGTAGGGATTTCTTTAGTTGAGAAGAAACACCTTTTCCATTTGTGGTGGCACTCAAAATGGGTGTATGAGATTCTGTGGAAAGAGTAATCTCACTTTTCATCACAATCTGAACCTCATTTCTGGCACGTATTAGTGGTTCAGGTGTTTTTGGTAGCTGAATAGAAGGTATTTGTGCTCTACAATCTGTTTTTATTGCTTGCTTTTGATAAGTTGAACTCGTAGGACTTGGAGGAGCCTTTGATTGATATGCATCCATTGTGGAGCTATTATCGTTGGACTGCCAATAATATCTCATCTTGGGGGCTGCTTTTGCACCTTCATATTCTGCACATGCTTGATTATCTGGTACTTTTATATGCAATGTAGCCTTCTTACCATATCTAGGACCTTCCAAACTTAACCGCCGTGCACGAGTTGGCCCAGAAGGTGTTCGGTTCTCAACATTCACTGCCTTCTCAGTCTTCACGACGCTGCAATTCTCAATGCTCAATCTTCTGGAACGTGGAGGAGTTCGCTCAGTTACTGCACAAGGAGATCTTGGTTCCCTTGTTTTATGTGAGTTTACACTCAGTTTCACTGTCTTCTCATTCTTCACGGCGCTGCAATTCTCAATGCTCAATCTTCTGGTACGTGGAGGAGTCCGCTCAGTTACTGCACGAGGAGATCTTGGTTCCCTAGTTGTATTAAGGTATACACACTGTTTCACTGTCTTCTCGCTCTTCATAGTGCTACAATTCTCCATGCTTAATCTTCGATATTGTGTAGGAGTTTGCACATTAGCTTCCTTGTTCACCAATGCCTTTTTAAGGCTCTCAACCTACATTTTAAGGAAAAATACATCATGACAATCTTCATTTTATGTGGGGAAGAAGAGCCATTTACAGTAAATAATCCAAACTCGGTGTGTAGTGATAAAAGACATGTCCTCTAATTAACTTGACACCCTCCGATCTCCCAACCCAATTAGCCAACAATTATAAAATAACCCAATTTGTTTCCGTGTACCATATATTTTCAGAAAAAGAAGCCACATTAGCATTGAATAGAGGTGTTGAGTCTGGTGACAACCACAACCAACATAATAACGATGATGGCAGGGAGTGAAAAAAGAATAATCCTTGAGACTACATAAACCATGAAATTTTGTGTCTCAGCAAACTACTGATTTTCTTATCCCAACGATGAAGTCAAGGAAAATCACAGGAAAATGTTTGCATCCAACATAATGGCAACTGTCATATATATGTTTTACCTGTTCCTTGAGTTGCATGACCTCGCTGCTCTGTTTGTTTGCACGAGCAGCACCAAGTTCAACTGTTGAAACTCTTTGAGCAAACTTTAAGGTACCAAGTGTTTCCCCATAAGAATCTTCTTCTGGACTTATATGAGCAATCATTAATGTTTTAGCATGCCCACCTGAGACAAATTTCCATTAAGAAAATTTAGTCAGCACATAATCCTAGAAGATGAAAGGAGAGGCCAAGGATTTGTGAAAAGAGAGGAGATGGGGAGTTTTATTTGCACACTACAACCTAATGAGTCTTGCAGAAGGAGAGTGAGTTTGCTGTTTCTGTAAGGGATGTGAGAATTCTTCTGTGCCAAGGCCGTAATTACATCTCCTAAACAAGAAAGAGACTTGTTAATATACTGTGCCTCCTTGAGCCTATCTTCAGTAACTTCTGATTTGTCTACGCGTTCACTTCCTGCAAGGTCAACCAAATGCAGGCAGCTTCGAAAAGTGCTTCCAGAAACATCTTCACCATGGACATGAACAGTCACGATACTGAAAACATGTAAAAGCTCCCACTTAGTTTCAAGAAATAATTTCATCAGCTAACTTTGTTTTCTTCGACTTATTTGCTTAAAACTTACCTGTGGGAACGACTACTTCGGTTGTTGATTGCAGTGGAACTGACTACACGGTTCACCTCACCAAGTTTCATCAAATTGAGAACATCAGCTGTGGACCTCACTGAATGCATGGTAGCATCTGGAAGAGCTAAGCCATTGTCACCAGTACAGCTCCGTATCTCTAATTTGTGCGAGGTTAAGAACACAAGAAGCATATTGTAATTCTAAAACAGTGAAAAACAAAGCACTCTTCTATACTGTAAAGGTAAAATACCCAATATGAAAGGATATTTGGTGGTTGATGAATTCTCTCCAAGAAGGTCTCTGACTTGTTCATTGTATATCTCAACCATTTGAACACGAATGTCATAATTTACAACGTCCTTCCTCTTATTAGACATCTCAAAGAGATCGTGAAGGGCAAGATAAATAATCCCCATATCCTTAGCTGACCCATCTGACGGACCACTCTGCCACCGTGGAGAAACGACAAATTCAAAATCTTAAATAGAATAAAACTCTTAACAGTACATTGCCTTTGTCAGCATTTTATCATGTAAATAAAACAAATTACATGGTGAATATGAAAGTCCCACACGATTTGATCAACTTAAGAAGTTAAGCTATATGTAGAAAGAAAACCTTACCATGGTGTGGGTTTTTCCAGAACCTGTTTGGCCATAAGCAAAAATGCATGCATTGTAGCCATCCATTACAGACCGTATCAATGGTCGAGTGTCACTGAAGACCACATCTGATATAATGGAGTATGCAAAATCATCAGAATATGAACAAAAAAAAAGGTTATAGAATTGTTTATTGGAGGAATGCTACCTTGGGTGGCAGTGGGACCAAACACATGATTGAACTGAAAAAGTTTCCTTCCGTCTTTTTGGGGCTTCAAGGGGTCCAAAATCACTAGGGAGCCATCTTCCCCAATAAAGTCGATCACATTTCTTGTTTCAGCACATAAGGGAGGCCTAATTCTGCAGTAAACTCGAATATTTCCTGCAGATATTATAAATAGATCACTTCATGTAACAATTAATTGAAAATGTAGAAAAACTTTTATGTTTTGAAAGCAACTAACCTTTCAAATCTTGAACCATGTTATACAAATTTCTGTTCTCTTTCACCACCCTGTGATACCCAGTTGCAGCAGTAGACATCTCCTGTACCTGATTCCCTGAAACCATTTATTAGTATAAACTCATCAACAAAGATTAATTGTATCAGAACATTCAAGAATTTCTAAGTTCAAGCTCGGTGTTTTTTTCAACATGTCATACCCAGCTCTTTTAGATCTCTCGCCAAGTGAGCCTGTAAGTCTTCAAACTCCCTCTTTGTTCTGGATAATAAGTCCTTGAGATCCTGAAAAAGGTGTAAAGGGCAGTCTTAATAAAATCAGAACCTAGGCACCATGAAATGATTAGTCCTCGCTACAAACTTTTGTCAGGAAAGGAAAAATGCTTACAACAAGTTCTTTTTCTTGCATTTTAAATAGACGCCTGTGACTGCAGTTGTCCTTACATAAGCACGCCCTACAACACTGTAAGATATATGAACATCAGATTCCTTTACGAAAGTTTATGGTTCAACAAGTAATCATATACTGAAATTAACATACTCTATTTACCTAACATAATGGTCTGTAAAATGTAGACATAAAATCTGTAAAATAGTAATAAGAATGCAGATAATTATTTTGATAGAAAAAAGAAATCCATTAGTACAAACATTTGTATGATACTTTAAATTTTAATAAAATAAGTAAGCATGAAGCTGTGTGTTTTTGGTCCAGCTTTAACTAAAATTGCACGGGAATCATTTTTCTGGTTCAAATAGGTAGGATAGATGGTGCACTTTAGGTTTACGTAGTAATCATAGTATGAACATTTCACAAATTATGCACAAAAAAAGGATTTGGAGAGATTAACTCAAGTTTGTATACCCAATGTACCAGAAGGAAAGATTACACAATCTACACTCACCAAAGCAATCTACCCATTTCATTGCCAAAGGACAAGAATAAGTTATACTATGTTAAATTTATTATCTTATTGTGATGAATACATAGAGCACAGACAAGAGTCAAAACTGCAAATAAATCAGACTCCTAAACCATACAAGTAGATCACGAACTAAATACCTATTCAATCTTGGAGAGAAACTAGCGAGTAATAAAATGGTTGATTAAGGGTACAAAATGAAATATCTTTCTCAAAAGTAAAAATTATATTAAATCAAAAGTACAAATCTCACTTCATGTTGTTCAATCCTCTCATGCGTTTTAGAACATAGAGGAAACTTAAGACAATGAAAAAAAGAACATAATACAAGGAAAACATACCCCAGACATTTGGAGAGAAGATGGACTTTTTCTTTCTTCCAAACAGCCTCCAATCTCCGGTTTCAACTGTTTGTGGACAAAAGACATTAATAAATTTAGGTGACAATTTAAATAGAAAAAAAAGCATTAGGATATATACGAAGAAGAATTTCTGAATGACACATAAAACTCGTGTTAAGTTCATACAACTACACATTTACCACATAAGTAGTTAGTTAGATCTGGATTTTCTCCCTGAAACCCTCGTGTGCTCTTGTTCTAGCAAACTCAATGTGATCTAACTAACTTAGTTTAGAGATATTGTTGGTAATTCAAGCATACCTAACTTCTAAATAAGGAAATTGGTCACTCATTTTAGGACAAAGGAGAATCAAAGAGTACAAAAGGAAATAGGAACAAAATATAAAACGGTGATTATCTCAACAACTTTACGTGTCCATCTTATTTTCATGTTACATGTACGAAAACTATCCTGATGAGACATATATGTTAAGGACATTCACTTGTTTAGGGTTATGAAACGAGCAGAAATAAGAACTCTTTTTCACGAATTCAAACAAACTCACGTCATCAAACTTATTTTGAAGCCGTTCCTCTAAACAATTCGACATGATCTTGCTGAATATTTTGACTGGATCCTGTAGCAAAACGACGTATGTAAGAAAAAGGGTAATGTAACTACTTATCTGCCAATACAAAGTAAACTTCAAATATCAACTCAAATGACCAATACCTGTTTCCCATCGCGCATGAAGGTAAGGAGATCATTGTCAATGTTTTCCTTAGAATCAACCAAACGTTCAACAAGTGCCTTGACAATTGAATCTACAAAATCCAGTCAAATACTGTGAATAATAGAAAATGGATAAAATTTTATTTTTTTCAAAGAAGTGAAGATCATTGAAGGAAGTGCATCAAATCTTGCTGCCACACACAACCAACCGTTTCTAAAGCAGATGCTATAATATCTAAGCACATGCAGAGCAAACATATTGTAATAAATCCAAAGCACAAAACAATAAGTTCTGAAATCAACAATAGCATGTAGCAATTCTCAAAGTAACACTTGACTCCATGTATTAAAGTGCAAATAGTATCAAACCTTCAAGCAGCTTCGCAGCCTTCGCTCCACCTCCCAGACATGGCTGGTTTTCACAAACAGCAGACATATCCAAGCGCCGGCAAGCGTCTGATTGTATTGCAGCTGAGGTTTGCACATTGGCTCTATTGGCAGAATGCATAACCATTGGAGATCTCGCTTGTTTATAAAATCCATTCCCACCATTCGTCAGCTTCCAGTCATGGTATGATTTGAGTCCTAATATGCAATCAACTACTTTGGCAGCTGATGCCACCTCCAAAGTGTCCTAATGTTATTAAAATCCAAGAGTTAAAAATGAAAAATATTTGCACACAGTTAAATCGATAAGTAAAAAAGAAAAATAGTGTCATGTCTTAAATTACCCTTTCAAGATCAGAAGCTTCAAAAGCGGGAATCTTCAATTCTTCAACTGCCACTAGAAAGTTCCTAACATTCTCAAAGTACTGATAGGCAGGCAACGGCTGAGATTCCCGAGAAATTGATTGGAGAGGTTGATGGATCTCCACAACCTTAACAGAATATCCATATGTATAAAAGTTGGAGGAAAATGAAATTGAACCGAGAATAATAAAATCACATAGCTCTTACTATTACTTTGAGATGGTTTCTAAGAAAAAGATGAATTACCTAAAGAAATCAAACTAACCAACTATTTCATTTTCCCTCCTTACTTTCTCACCAACCAAACAGGGAATTAAACGGAGTAAATGTGTGTACCTTTGGCACAGTCCCAGGTTTAATCTTATTGAGGGCATTGCATAAAACCAGTCCATTTCTCAAGCAAGAAATGAACTCCATCTCAGATGGATAATCAGACATTCCAAGAGGTCCCACAAGGCTTACAAGCCACTTGACGGCTTCGAATCGCCTCCCCGCTGAAGATTACAAAACAAAACACAATCAATTCACAATTTGCTGAAGAAAAATAAAACATTTCTTTGCTCAGTTTGTTTGAAAATTCATTTCTTTCCTTATTTCCTTCATTTTCTCGCGAACCAAACAGAGGGTAAAGTGAAGAAAAGAAACAAGAAAATGGGAAAGAAGAAAAAATCACCTGCTACTTCAGCTTTTCTTGAGGCCAAATTGAAGTCATGCGACCCATTTCTCGTACAAACCTCCATGAAAACCCAATCTGCTCAGTTCAAACAAAACACAAAACCAAAATGTATCAGAATCCCCATTTTCTACATTTTCTTCCCCATCTCAGACTCCCACAATAATTGAAAAACACAAAACCCAAGAACAGAATTTTCTTCCACCAATGAGAGGAACAATTCAAGATCTTACTGATTCAATTTCTGGGTCTCTTTTTTTAGACGAAGCACAGAAAAACCCAGAGAACAGAGCGAGTGAGACTGGTGGTAAAGTCCAAAATTTCAGTTGCAAGAGACAGAGAGTATATATAATTTGATGGCTATGGTTTGGTGAACCTAGTACTCTGTTTTTTCTTCTTTCAGGTTCGGATTTCGGATCGGGTTTGGTTCGGGTCCGAACCTGAAACCGTAACGGTACTCGAGGTTTTTTTTGAATTCGAATAGGTGGGGACACGTGCCTTGAGGCCAAAGTTGGTTGATCCTGGCCGTTCATACAGTCAGCCAGGTGAATTTAATCGACGGATGGGATTCGCTCCGCAAAGTGTGTTTAATTTGCCAGGTCGAGCGTGTGCGTCAAACGCGAGTGGAGGTGAATGATGATTTATGTTGTTTGTGGGTAGTTTTCTTTTGTGAATGTACTTGGTGTTATGTTGAGAAAAATGCTAATTTTAGGAAAAGAATTTAAGATTGCCTAATTATTATTTTTTTTCCATGAATAATGGGAGTATTATTCCTCAATTAAGATTTTGTTTACCATTAATGTTTGGTTACATTCATTGAGAGGTAGTGGTTGACAAGTGTGAATGATTTTTCCTTAATTTTCTCCATTTTCAAACCAGTGTTTTTTTTTTTTTACCTTGAAAGCCTCGACTTTATAGACAACTGGAATCAACAAGAACAACCTTCAAATCCTTGATGGGCAAAATGAGAACATGGGAATAACATCGATACACCCTGAGGAAAACAAAATAAACCGAACTAACAAACCAGAAAGAAAAATCAACTAAAGTCTTAAACTACTACAAACTAAACGAAACAAGAAAAAACAAAACGATAGGGCAACTATGCTCAAGCAACCCTAAAGGAATCCGACCCATGTCCACCTCTGTGACTGGGAGTTACCCAGTGCAACAAGCCGAGAGCCGTAGCCCTCAGCATGTCCTACCAATGACAAACAACGTCGAACTTTTCCCACAAACTGAATCAGACCGTAAAACTCGAGACGACCCCCGCAATCTGATTCTACCACGGAAGCGGCCCACCACTGTCAGGGGCAAGGCG